>JAUTWP010110940.1:0-11753 GCA_033042655.1 Cyathermia naticoides
ATCATAGGTCACTAACTAGTTATTTTCTATATACAAACCCAGAGTCCATCTTTGAGAGGATTGTCTGTAACAGCCGCTGTGCAGTATTCTTTCTTGTTGTACACGGCGATCACGAGAACACACTCGGATGTGAAGAATGCCTCAAACCCATGTCCCAAGTTACTGGGAAAACTAAAACATAAAAATTAAAATAACCCATGTCCCAAGTTACTGGGAAAACTAAAACATAAAAATTAGCAAAATAATCATATTAAAAATATATAATATTAATGAAGTAATTAACATAATGTTTGCTTACATTAAAAATTTAATTAATATTAATGAGGTAATTAACATTGCTTACATAAAAAAGATAATTAATATTAATGAGGTAATTAACATTGCTTACATTAAATAGAAAATAATTAATATTAATGAGGTAATTAACATTGCTTACATAAAAAAGATAATTAATATTAATGAGGTAATTAGCATTGCTTACATAAAAAAGATAATTAATATTAATGAGGTAATTAACATTGATTATACTAAAAAGAAAATAATTAATATTAATGAAAAAATTAGTTTTTTTTATTTAAAACTATACTTTATTTCTTGTTTTAGTTTCTTTTAGTCATAAGCATATCTGACGACCGAACTCCTCACAGGCAGACACGCTACCGACTGATGATGAAAATAGCCCAATCTGCAGAAGAATGGATCCGACGACTGCTCCCAGAAAGGAGAATAGCCCATACTACTGTTTAGATAAACTCACTGGTAAAGTTGTCTTCTGAACAGAGTTGGGTCTGTAATGGTGTGTTGATTCAGCTCAAACTCGGTGTCCAAACATAACCACACGTGTATAGAGTACGACAGACCTGGCCACTTTCTGTACCCAGGTAGAGCAATGCCCTGCAAGAAAATATTCATTTTATTACACATACATAGCAAACAAATGTCAGGGGTAGAAATACTAGTATACACTTTTCCACCATTCTGAAATTAGTAATTTCCCAAATGAAGTAAAAACTAAAGTTTTTTTTGTTTAACGACACCACTGGAGCACATTGATTTTTATCTTATCATCGGCTATTGGACATAATTCATATAGTCATTTTGACACATTTCTTTTAGAAAAAAACCTGTTGCCACCACATAGGCTACTCTTTCTGATTAATAGCAAAGGGTCTTTTACATGTACTTTTCTTCCAGACTGGACAGCACATACCATGACGTTTGATGAACTAGTGTACCACTGGTGAGAATGTATCGACCTGATGACATGTTACCAATTGAGCTATGACCCACTTCACCTTTGTGTAATGAATAGTTTGTTTTATTTAATAATGTCACTATGGTTTTGTCTAATCTGGATTTCTATATAAACCATCATAATTTCAAAGTCCCATCCAGCTCCATAAGGCATAATACTGGATAAAATCTGTCTGTACCAGCACTCCATCTAAACTAGCATATTTTGTTGGTCCTTAGTGATTCCAGTGTAGTCCCCTGTCAGAAATAAATTCTTGTTAAAATAACTAAAATTATGTATTTAAAATTTATTATTTTTAAGGTCATTGGATAATAAATTTAATTTAATAAATCATAATAGCCTAACAGGGATGAATCTAGTTATAAAAATCAGTCCCTTTATTACAAAATAGAGGACAAATTACCGCTAAAAGTTTAAAATTGGGAAACTTTTCTTATGAATTTGGTGTCAAATGAAATAACTTTTGAAGGGGAATGGGTACTCCGAGTGTGATCGACCTCAAATTGCATGATAGATTAATCACTACCTAAGATTAAGTCATAAAATGGCCAACAGTATAATAATATAGCATATAACTAAAACAAAATTAAAAGAAATTTTAAAATTAAAAATATTCAGAATTTTGATAACAACACTAAATAAAAACAAAAGTACAAAAATATTAATTCAAAAAGGAAAATAAATTAATAATAAGATCAATGGAAATGAATATTGTAAACTGACGGTAAGCATAGTCAGTAATTTGATCGGCTAATTTCCAGGATCAAATGACAATAACACCCGGAAAGCTAATGACGTCATTAAAAAGTGTTTTTTTTCAAGAAATACCAAATACAAAGTTAATTCTGTAGAAAAACGATTCAGTTTACAATGGAGATAATCATACAGATTTTTGGGTGTTAATGTCCATTTGATCCCGCAAATGTTTAAATTTTTAACCTCTGGCTCACGCCTTCGGTAAAAAATGACATTCGCAGGATCAAATGGATAATAACACCTGCAAATCGAAAAACTGTATGGTTATCTCCTAAATGTATATGGTCTTCACATATCTCCATAGGGTTAGTATTGAGCATGTTTAAATTTAAATTTGGGTTGTGTATTTTTATCATTTATACATTTTACAATGTGTATTACAATGTATTAAGTGGGTTAATATGTCAGTTTGGTGATTTATTATGTACAAAGTATTTAATAATGTGGTACAAATTGAAAGGTGACAAATTCAGGGCACCATCCCTGATATATCAAAATAAAAAAATTGGGGACAATAAAATATTTATTTAAGTTCTGTGTTTTGTTTTTGACTCAGTGTGTTATGGAAAGACTCTGGTATACGACTATAGTAAGAAAACTGCATATAAAAAGATACTAGGTACGACTTGAAAATAGTAGCATATGGAGCAGCCATGGTATTTTTGTATAAAATTTGACCCTTTGCCAAAAACAATAGTGCTGTTGTGAATGAAGTTTAGTACAGTGGCTGAGCATCCAATTGGGTTAGGCTCAGACATCAGTGTCCCTTTTTCTATGGTTTTCCCATCCCAACTAGTAGTTCACAAGTACTGAATTAGTACATCAAAGGCTATGGTATGTTATGTCCTCTACAAAATGCTTATAATTAAAATGAGTAGCCTACCGGTACATAACGGCAGTTTTTGTTTTGTAAATCATGTGTCATCTGATGGTCATTGTTAAATACAGTGGTGTGAGCAGGTTTTGGAGAAAAAAGAGGAAAATATCTGGCAACTCAAAAAGTGTTGCAGTGCAAGCACATTTTTGCACTCGCCCTTTACAACAACGCAGGAAATTAGTTTGCAGGCGCCTCTATTTTCATTTCCAATACTGAAATTTTTGTTTCCTTTATTGAAAACCGGCCTATTTTCATTTCCAATACTGAAATTTTCGTTTCCTTTATTGAAAACCGGTCTATTTAGTTTCAGGTTCTAACATTTTATTTAAAAAAAGAAAAAAAGAATTAAAAAAAGAAAAGAAAAAAAAAGAGGAAACGTTTTTTTGAGGCGGAAATATTTTTTGAAAAGGGCGGATTTCCGCGGACATTTCATACCCCTGCATTTTAACACATTTCTTCAGAGGAAACTTGCTCCTGCGACAGGCTACTTTTTCCAATACGGTCAGGTCAAGTTGTTTAACATCTACGTTCAGAGCCAGGCTGTTATACCAGACACCTCTCATGGGTGAAGTTTATGGTTTTATCCATGGATCCACCACGTCCAAGACAGGAAATTCCAATAAGCAGCAAGGTCTTTTAATAGTTTTATATGCACTTTCCCATGGACAGTACAGCACATACCTTTGATAGCCTTTTATGAACCAATTGCGGACAACTGGTTCAATAAGCAGCAAGGGATCTTTTATATGCACCTTACCCAGACAGGACAGCACATACCACAGCCTTTGATGAACCAGTTGAGGTGTTTGTAAACAAATGACGTTACTTTTGGCTACTGGATTTTGACAAGCTATGGAATGACGGTCATACCTGTTACCGAGGACTTTGTTAATGTTTTTTTATTTCATTGATTAAATACTCAATTTACGTGTATGAGTAACAATTTGAAGTTTCGTTTTGTATATTTCACGAAATTTACTATCTACGCTTATCTGTTCAAAAACTAGTAATCGGAGGAGATAAATTTACCAATATATATATCTGTTTGATACTGAAGTGCCAGCAAGACCACTATCTTTATAGCTGTACC
Source organism: Cyathermia naticoides (assembly GCA_033042655.1). Lineage (NCBI taxonomy): Eukaryota > Metazoa > Mollusca > Gastropoda > Neomphalida > Neomphalidae > Cyathermia > Cyathermia naticoides. Next base: position 3,979 of record JAUTWP010110940.1, read on the forward strand.
CTCCACAGCTCTCGGGAACCTTGATGTCTTGTAGTAAACTGGCTGATGCTCCTTGATTAGATAAAAAAAAACAATTATTTTTATAATATTTATGAAATTATGTGCAATGACTGTAATCATACCAAGTATGGGCATATTCTGATCAGAATACTTCAAATTCACATTTCAAATTTTGTTTCTCAATATATTCATTCAACTTGAAAGGTATCTAAATATAGATAAGACCATAATGGTGATCATATTTAGTCTTCGACTTGTTTCACGATTCGGGAGTGGGTTGTAGCTCAGTCGATAGCGTGCCCGCCTTTGAAGCGGTCGGTCGTCGGATCGATCCTTCTCATCTCAGTCAACCCAGCTGCAGTTTGGGCTATTTTCCGTTCCAACCAGTGCTCCACAACTGGTTCAACAAAGGCCATGGTATGTGCTCTTCTGTCTATGGTAAAGTGCATATAAAAGATCTCTTGCTGCGTATCAAAAAGAGTAGCCTATGTGCGTATGTCACGTGTCGTATGTGGTGGCAGCGGTTTCCTCCAAAAATGTGTCAAAATTACCATATGAATGACGTCCAATAGCCGCTGATAAGATACAAAAAATCAATGTGATCTAGTGGCGTCATTAAATAATAAAAAAAATTGTTTCGCGATTTATGAAATTTAAATTATTATATCCGCATTATGATTATTTAACTTTCAAGTTATTAAGTTAACTACTCATTAAACTAGTCTAAAAAACATAACATGAGACACACCACTATAAACTGTTATTTCTTTCCATCGTAGACTAGTGGAATTTGTAACAATAACTTCACGATGCAAGTGAGTGCTCAAGTTTTCCGCCATTTTAAAACCTAACTGGTACAATAAATTGCTACGCCATTTCACTTTGGGGCCAATTGACCGGAAATTGTGATTTTTCGACTAATATCTTTTAAATGATCCGCTTCAGATTATAACAGTTAAATTTGATTCGACTAATTTTGGAAAGCGTGGTTTGTTTTTCTGCTTTAAAATGCCAAAGTAAGGTTAAATTATGAAATTATTTATGACAGTTTATGTCTCATTTCTTATATATGACTTAATATGAATTTAGGTGCTGCTTAGAGGCGAGATCCAAAGAATCCATGCTCATTGTTTCAATGAAAACATTGAAATTAACAGGAAATGGCTACTGCGCATGCGTATTGAAACAAAAACAACATTTAACCACATTGACTTTATTAAATAAAATAAAACAAAAGCTACCTGTCTTGATTTTGAAATGGTTCCATATTTTCCTTTCTATTTGTCGTAGTATTGCAGGGCTCGAATTTAAGAATTTCTAACCCTCGGCTTACCGAAGACAATTTTGATTCAGCCCATGGCGATTTGTTAAAACAAATAAAACAATAAATAAACAATAAAAGCCTCACCGACAGCACTAACTATTAGCCCCATCTGGTGGCAAAACAATGCCACCATTGAAATTTGAAGTACATCACCTACGGCAATTTATACAAACCTGGTGGCCGTTAAATTTGAGGTCTGTATTGAATTTGCATTAATAAAAGTTAAAACAAATTTACAGTATCCTTTATGACTGAAATGTGTGGTAAAGCGAAACCTGTGGTATTTTACTTCTGCATGCTTTCAAAATTCTAGCCAAACTGCGCAATTGTGAGAAATTTTGTCAACACTGTCACAGTTAGTGAGAATTTAGTGTTGAGGCAAATATGGTACCAAAGAAGTTAAGAATTAATTTTATGAAATGTACAACTGTATCTCTGACACAATATTACACTAGGTACATGGATTTTGTGTTTTAACAAAATTCACTGGCCTGGTCTGAAAATGCACTTGCCCAACCTAGCCAATAAAAAAAAATTGTTCATTTAAGTTTTAAATTTAATTAATTTTCGACATTTTATCAGTGACATTTCAGAAAACATATAAGCGAATTAAATAAACAACACCTAAACATGTTTATTATACATTTGCTGACGTCGCATAATCGTAACCTTTATGTAGTTATTAAAAACGTTGTCATTTATTCTGCAAGTTTGAAGACAATTTTCATTTTAAATTGATGTTTTCGGTGTGTGGATAATAAAGAAATTACCATACTCGCATGAGGATAGTACGAAAATTATGAAACTCTTTTGGAATTGTGTAATTATAATTTTCGTATGATCCTCACACTCGTATAATAATATATATATGCATTATGGTCTATATTTTAGTACCCGCATCCTTTGTTTATGGGGCCTAACAGCTGCTGTATGACAAATTATTTTTTAAATAATTGTGATCATTGACAATACATGTACATGGTAATGAGAAAATTTGATTCAGAATGTTAACATTATGCACTGACTTAATACATATATTTAAATGAATGGGTACTAGACATAATATACCTTTTTCATTATTTTCAATCTTCTTTTTTTCAGGTACTATTGTGATTATTGTGACACATATCTGACACACGACTCTGTAAGTATTAACATTTATATCAGAGCTGTAGAAAGTATTAGTCTCCTTGTCAAATATGAGTGAAAATTATGAAGGAATAATTCAATATTATAAAATATAACCATCAATCTATTAAGCAACCTCTAGTTTTTGAGAGAATAAAACTATTTCAGTCAGGCCGTTCCACAACAGCGTTAGAGGTACATAATGACTAACAAGATTTAAACCATTCATTTTCCATTGAATCTGTGATTACAATTTACATGTCACCATTATGAATACCGGTAGTTAAGATTCAAACCCAAATTTTATGTTTAATAACATTACCGTTATGCTAAATATTTTCCAACTGTTTCAGCCATCAGTAAGAAAAACACACTGCAATGGAAGGAAGCACAAGGAAAACGTCCGATTATATTACCAGAAGTGGCTGGAGGAGCAAGTACAAAAATTAGTAGATGACACAAGTAAGAAATTTAAAAATGTTATGACTAATTTAGTTTTATATGGCATCGTTGAAAGTCACTGAAGGTAAATAACAGTGCTACTTTACGTCTTGGATTATTTTCTACATGTTAGTACATTTATTATCTTTATTATTTATTAGTTGAAATAATATAATGGCTATGCTGTATTTGACAAAAGTCTTAACAAGAAATTTGGCTAGTTAACTTTTCACTTACCCTGAACAACAAATAATAGACACATCGGTGCATCAAAAATGTATTCAGATCTTTTTGTTATTTATAATGATCCTTTGTAAAATCTCTAATGTTTTATAACTGATCTTATGTTAATAATTTTTTATCAACAGCTGCAGCATACAAGGCTGGTAAAATTGCCAATAATCCATTTGGTAACACGGGAGCTGGTAACAGTGGTGGGCCTGGTGGTGCTATGATTCCTCCACCAGCTGCTATGGGGGGTAAGTACTATTACACTATTACTAATTGGCTTTTGAAAAGTTTTGAAGCTAAAAACATTCAGAATTTCATTTCTGTCAGATCATTTTTCAAAAATGTTTTCTTTTTAAAATCAATGATTCCTATGGCCTTCAGTATGCTAGTTACAGTATATGACTATTTAACTGCTGTGGATAATCAATCCCAAAGCGGTTTGATGCAATGTAAGTAAAATGTGGGGTGGGGGTAAAAAAAAGTGTGTACATTAAAAAGAAAAAAACATTTAGTTTGTGGAAATGGTAATTGAGTGTTGAGTAATGATTTTTCTTATGAGTGTTTGGGGCAGGATCAGTGGTAGAGCATTCTTTGTGTGTTTAGGAAAGGTTCTACTAGACAAGTGATAGAGCATTTTATTTGGAACTAGTGGTAGACCTGAGATGAAAAAGATTGTATGTGTAGTGCATCATATTAAATTCAAAAGTATCCAGTTCTTGTTGACCCGCTATTTATGTTGGAAGTAATAAAGCAATTGAAATGCCTGTATCCAACAAAACATAAAACTTCAAAATATTTATGTATATGGTTGTTTTTCAGGAAAGCCTGGTCCCAATGGTCCTCCTGGTCCTTCTCAACCTCCTCACATGCAGGGCCCAGTGGGCATGCCCTTAATGGGCCCACCAGGAGGGATGGGTCCACCTATGATGCAAAGTAAGTACTCTTAGGGAAATAGCTTATATGGTTATGTTAGTATTTGTGGTATCATTTAGAATTTTCCAAAATGCTGTGAAAATATGGAATCACCTTTTCAGGTATCAACAAATTTTGATTCCATCAGAAGTGTGTAGGTTTTTATCATCCTCACCCTGTGAAGTAGCTCCTACTGGTCATTTGAGTTGTTTGCTTTATGCCAAGCCTGTCTCAGTATTTGATTCATGTATATGTTCCATAAGTTGTGAAAAAACATAAATTTTCCTTTGAAATGCTCAGTCGATAGCATGCCCAACTTTGAAGTGGTCAGTTGTCAGATTGATCCTTCTCAGTAGACCCAGCTGAAGTTTGGGCTATTTTCCGTTCCAACCAGTGGTCCACAACTGGTTCATTAAAGGCTGTGCTATGTACTGTTCTGTCTATGAAAAAGTACATATAAAGGATCCCTTGCTGCTTATCGAAAAGAGTAGCTTATATGGCAGCAGTGGGTTTCCTTCTAAAAAGTGTGTCAAAATGACCATAAGAATGACGTCTAATAACTGATGATAAGATAAAAATCAATGTGTTCCAGTGGCATCGTTAATTTTTTTTTTTTAAATGCTGATCACTCACTTGGAATTCATGAGAAGAACAATTTATCACATTATTCAAACATGAAGAACTAAACACTGTCCGGTGCTCAAATTTAATGGCAGCCATTGCCAACAGATGCTTCATTGGTGGCTGTTTTTGGCCACTGCCGATGTTCTCCTCCACCCTCCTTGGTTGTCACTGCACCATTTCTCATTTTGTTGCCAAGCAAAATAACTCTTCTGTTATGTTTATTTGTTACAAAAGTTAAGTTTTAATAAATTGACATATGTTGAATCAAAATTGACATCAGTGAGCCTTTCACCTATGGCCAAAATTTGTTTAAATTGCTGTGGGTTACAAATTCTTAAATTCAAGCATACTGTGGTTTTTTAGAGACTTGTATATTTTTTATTCTGTTAATACCTACAGTCTTTATTTTTATGTTTTTATTTCTGTATATTACTTTCATTTAAATCAGGAAATGCTTATCACATAGTCAAACAGATATTTTGCTTGAAACAGCCTTTCATTTTTTATGAATTATAAAATGCAAAGTTTTAATTAATTTATTTTTCTTTCAGTGGGAATGCGTGGACCACCTATGGGTCCTCCAATGGGACCTCCCATGATGGGGGTTGGAATGAGAGGACCCCCTATGATGGCTGGGCCAGGCCCAAGAATGCCCAGGAAATGATGAAATTTTACTTTAGTGTCTGAATGGATGAATTTAAATGCAGTCTGAGGATGGGGGTGTTTCACAGAGATTGGATATTAATGTGGTTATGAAATATTTTCATGTTATTGAAAATGCTTTCTGTTCTGAAGACAATAGTGTTTTTCATGACAAACTTCTGAAGTATATTTTGCTTCTTCTGGTACGTTAATGAAATTCTCAGGACAAATTGATGTGTAAACCTGCATTTTAATTATTGCTTATGCATATAACATCCATGAAGGTTTACCAGTGAGAAACAAGTGTTAACGTGGTTTTATGGAATACTTTATTTATTTATAAATGTTTGTGGATTTACTAAGCATTAGAGAAAACATTTTAAGATTCAGAAATTGTTTTAATTTTTACTTCTTCAAAGTTCAAAACAGAAGCTTACATCTTAATGCTGAATTCATTTTACCTAGTATTGATTTAGGTCCCATTTTATTTTTTCCACTTTCTTTATGCACCAATACAGGGGCCTTATTCACAAAAAAGTATAAGTCTATATGTAAAACTAACTTTACGTCTGTCGTAGATTTACGTTTATGTGCAAGAAGCACCTTATTCTCGAAGCTTGTCGTAAACTTAAGCATAACTTAGTTAGACGTAAAGTTAAACATTTTGTTGAATGTAACTCTTTTACGGAAGAGATCAAATAAAAGCCTTAGAAACCATAACTTCTGTACTAAAGACACATTCATAAAACTCAGTTCGGTGCTGAAAGATGAACAAAAGACATTCCCAAACAATACATTAAGATAATTAGTGTTTGTAAAAAAAACTAATATTTTATTTCTGGATTTAGAAATTTATACAAAGAATAACTAAACTTGTTGATCACGTGACATCGCTGCCAAAGTGGTGATGTAAGAGCACCTTAAAGTGCTGACATCACGATTTTGGTCTGCGATCACAGAATAATAAATCCACCAATTAAATAAATAAGTTGTTATTAATTAGAAATTGAATTTACTGCTGATTTTGTTTTTCAAGTGTATTTTAACAACTATAGATATAAAAAAAAATTAAAAAAATAAGTAAATATTTTTTAATATGTATTTGCACTGATGACATTAAATGTTTTATGTATCTATGGACTGGAAATTACTAGACTGACAACAAAAAGATGGGGAAACCACTATGTTATCAATGTATTAACTCAGGGACTTGAAAATAAAAACAGTCAAACATTTTGTTAAGGTCTTTTTGGTTCGAATTTATTACTAGTTAGATGTAGGACTTACGTGTTGTCTTAAGAGTGGCACTCTTAGATTTACGTGTACACTTTTTTGTGAATAGCTCGTCAGTCGTAGATTTACGTTTAATTGCAAAACTAGAATTACACTTTTTTTGTGGATAATGTTCCAGGGCTTTTGGAATTTGATCTTTAGTTCACCCAGATGACCAACATCTTAAGCTGTTATCCATATTAAATCATTTTAAAATTGGTTTGATCTCTAGTTTATTCAACCACACTGCAAAAACTTCAGATACTTTAACAACCCATTGTCTGATCTTGGAGGTGAATGTGTTAAATGATTTGGAAAGTACTGTGGAGTGTTATATAATAGAAATTACTTTTTCTCATTTCTTTTTATTATTACCATAAACATATTGACTGGGTTTTTTTTAATCATCAAACTTCATTGATATGTATATTGTATACTAAAGTAAATTACATCATCTTGATACACACAATATTGTATTAACATCATATTGATTGTTTTTCATAAACTTCACCACCTTGATATGTGTATGGTATACTAAATTTCATCTTGATTGTATAAATACAGTGTTGTTTCTTGTATGTCATACTATAATTATAACTTACTATGTATTAAAGTTATCATGTTTTCATTGTTTTATTTTGTTTTCTAATTAAGACGATTTGAGTGATGGTACTATTTTTTATTAAAAATAAATTAGTGATGAAATACCATATTTTCATTTTAAAAAACGTATTATCACATATTTTCAAAATTATGGACTATAACTAAAGTAAGTGCATACCAACTGGATATATCGATTGGACTCGTTCTAAAGAAATATATTGATCTTAATTTGGTTTTGACAATCAATACCTCCCAAATTAAACTACCGGGTACTTTATGGGACCCTCATTCAATCTCAAATCAACAACCCACTTCAGTCTCAGATTCACTTGAAATTTGTACCAAATATTCTTTGTTTACCCTCATGAATGAATATGAAGTTTGGGCTTTGAATTCCAAGTAATTTTTTAGAATTTTGACTAATCAAGGTAGATACAAAAATGTAATAAATGTAAAAAAAAAATGGCCATCAGTTTTTTCCTGTATTTCAGGGGTGTGAAATGTCCGCCAAAACGCGGAATTCCGCCCTTTTCAAAAAATATTTCCGCCTCAAAAAATCGTTTCCTCTTTTTTTTTTTTTTTTTTTTTTTTTTTTTTT
>JAUTWP010111051.1:0-231227 GCA_033042655.1 Cyathermia naticoides
AGCGCTACTGTTCCTAGTGATAAAAATCTTTTCATTTTCTTTTTCATATTTATTTGTTTCCTAATTTCATTATTTTAATATTATTATAACATTACATATTTTTAAAATTTATTAATTTAAAATTAGATAGAAACGTTATTTTAAACAATGATCTGATTTACATATATTATATTCTCTATGAACATCAATATATGGATGACAAGGAAATCAAATATAAGAATTTCAAAGAAATTATTGTCATAAGTAAAAACATAAATTTATCAGACGCAATTAATGAAATGAATGATAAAAACTTAAAAAATCAACTTCATAAAATAAGACATACCAGAAACAAAGTAAATCACCTAGTATATCCGATACTATTTGATCAATTAAAAACAATGATTCAAGATATTAAAGAAATAAAGAAACTTAATTATATTGATGATGAAGCTATTGATAAATTATTAAAAGATATTAATGAAGATTTAAAATTATCTAAACTAAATATCACTGATATAAAGATTTAATTAATTTGTACATACCAGTAAATTAACGTTTTAGTTCTTTTTCTATGAATTTTATAAATGCATTTTTGTCTTTTAGAAATAGAATGTCTATATTATCGTGAATTAAATACTGAATTTCTTCATCATAGATGTCTGATTCATATTCCGATATCTTTGAAAAAACAGAATCAAAAAATACTTGTTGTTTAAAGTCATAACCTTGATTATCTATAAACTTCATATCATCGTAAGGATGATAATCTTGTTTAATTAATTTTATTTCTTCCTCTAACCTTATTTTAAAATCATCTATTTTATTTCTTAGATCATTAATATTTTTAATATTAATTTCCTTTTTTATTAATAAAGTAAGAAATTTAGAGACTTTTTTTGTGGAAGAATATAATGATTTATCATTGGATTCAATTGATATTTCTATTCGTTTATTTTCTTCAACAATATATGTATTATATAGCATGTTATTTGGTAATTTTATTTCTTTAAGAGAAGTTTTATTATTTTTATATTTTTGCAATTCTTCTCTAAATTTATCTGTCATATTTTTGTTTAGTTTATCAATAACTTTGTCTTTAACAACTTTGGGTGAATTTTTAGGTGTTAATTCATCATTTTTAGGTAAATTTTGTTGTTCTACCATGAGCGCAACCTTTTTAATGTCTTCAAGCCTGTCCACTTTTAAAATAAATACATGTCCACATTGACCATGTTTTCTACCAACTCTTCCAAATAAATTTGCTATCTTTCTATCTTCTGCACGTTTATCATTTGTCCGTGATGTTGCTAGAACTAAATATTCAATGTTTAAATTAACTCCTTGTATAATTGTCTGGTTAGCTAAAATTGCTCATATTTTTTTAGTTTCAAATAATTGTTTAAAAATTAATCTTATTTTTCTTGGAGTGTCACCAATAATTATTCCAATTTTGTGCTTTAGTGCCTCAAGATATAAGTTATCTTTTTCAGACAACTTATCACCGTAATAATCTTTTATCTTAGTAATTTCTTCCTTAATATCATTGGTGGATTCATTATTGCTATACATTTTTAGTATGTGTCGGTATTGACGCTTTTCGCCAATAATCTGATTTTTAGATATATAAAATAAAGCACGATTTTTAAGAACGTCTTTTATTTGCTTGGGTTCAATATTTTTCGGATATGTATCGTCAGAAAGTAAATTTACATCAATATCTTTATCACTAAATTTTGTATCAAAGTAATAATATTTCTTTCAAGTGGGTTTGAAAAAAATTGAATAAGATTGATCAAATGCATATTTTATTCTTGCAGAAATTGAAGCGTTTTTTTGTTGAGAAATTGAGGGAGAAAACCCTAATATTGGCATTTTATTTTTTTGGGCAAATATTATTGTTTTTAATAGTGTTTCTTGCCTTTCTAATAAGTTGTTATCTTTTAGTTTTCAGCGTTCATTCTTTTTATTATATATTAATTTTCCATCTATAAAATCTAATTCGAATGCCTCATCAACAATAAGTATAAAATTATTTGCTTTAATTTCTTCATTAATTCCAAAAAAATTTACAAATCTTTCTTGAGTTAAAACAAAAATATTCGGTTCCTTTAAAAAGTCTTTCTTAATGAATTGTCTCGGTATAAAATCTATTGTTTGCTTTTCAAATTCAAAAACATAGTCTGTAATCAGCTCTTTTGTTGGCACAATTATGAAAATGCTTTTTCCTTTTTTTAAAAACTTTTTTGATTCTTCTCTTATGATATAAGATTTTCCGAATCCTGTAGGAGCCATAATTAACATACTGCTTTTATTTGAAATAGTTGTATTAATTTTATTAATAACTTGCTGTTGATATCAATTATCTTCCTGCTTAAAAACTTGTAATTTTTTTAATAATTTTTCATTAGTTTTATATTTTATTGCTGCTGATAATGTTTTAGAGACTTGAAAATTATCTAAATCCTTTTCTCCGATTTCTAAAGAATTCAATACATTTTCTAAAATACTTTTTATATTTATATTTCGCATTTTTTAATTTCCATCTTTGTTAATTTACTAGTATCAAAAAGTTTTACATTGTGGTGAGTTGATTTAGAAAATTCTGTTCTTCTATTAGATAGTGTAATTATTATAGATTCATCAAACCCATCTGTTGAAGAGTAAATATCTGTTTTTGTATTTTCTTGATTAACAACATTATCATCAAGACGTTCCATAAAGGAATTGAAAGCAATAAGTACTTTGTCATAATCACCTAGTTTATTTATTTTATTACCTAATTTAGCAATTGATACCTGTTTCGATTCGTTATCACAAAATGATGCATTATTTGGTTTGACTTTCCCATTCAATACACTGTTTTTTTTGACTGTTCCGTTCAATGATTTCAATAATAGTTTTTTAACATTGCTCTTAGTAAAATTATTATCTTTAGTGTATTCTCCATTCCCTTTGACTTCTACTATTAAAAAATACGGTGAAATGGTGTTTGAAATAACAACAATGTCTTCACCTGAATCTCTATTTGGCTGGTTAACTATATTTGGAATATCGGTAATAGTTTTTCAATTTTCCTTTTTTAAATCAAAATATGAATAAAGTTCTGAAAATTGATATGGAGCAATAATGTGAAAACTATCAACATTATGAAAAAGTATTGTATATACATCAGGATATTCCTCTTTTAACTTTTCGTTATACAAGCACTCAATATCTTTTGCTTTTAAAGTAATCTGCTTAACAATTTTTAATTTTATTTTCGGGTCATCTTTACTCACTGAAAAATCCTAACATCATTTAATCCTTTTTTTAATTAAATTATTATAACATTACATATTTACCAAATTTAAATTTAGATTAAAAAACGTTATTTTAAATGGTGTTTATTTAATTTCTATATATATTATTATTGCGTCATAATTTTATAAAGGAATATTATGAAAAATAAAACAATTGATTACGAAACAGGTAAAGAAGCTGATTTTGAAGTAACAGAATTTGTACTTACTAAAGGAGATAATAAAAGAAATACTAATCTTTATAGCTATAATAAAGCAACTAATGATGTGCATAAGATATATTCAGAAATTCGAGATTTTATTAGTAGTAATATTGATGAAACCTACAAAGTTATTAAATTTTGTGATTACTGACATGTAGAAATAAGATATAGCTTTATTGAATTTGTTTTTACACAAAACCATATTTGAGTTCATTTAAACCTAAAAGCTGAAAGTAAAGGCTTAAAATTAAAAAGCCATTATACAAAAGGCGGATGAACATATGGAGAACTTGAAGATAACTTTAAAATAACAAATTTAAGTGAAGCTATTGAGTTGTTTCCTTTTATTAAAGAATCATATAATAACTTACATTAAAATTAAATCTTTAATTATCTAAATAAACTGAAAAAATATTTTTTTGATAGACATTGTACACTATTATGCAAAGCTTTTTTCTCTCGATTTAGTGAATTATTATTACAAAATACTATTAAAGGTATAATTTAAATAATGAAAAATAATTTATATTTAATGGCTAAATTCTGAAGATTATGATCCATTTATAAAAGTAAATTTGGAAAATGAAGAGCTTTAACAAAGTTTTTTGATGAAAATGATGGTTTTGAATTTGCTATAAATCAAATCGAGGAATTTGTTTTAAATACACCAATCAGTATATTTGATAAAAAAAATGATGTAAGTCAGGATAACTTCAAAGAAGAAGTTGTTAAGATTTATAATCATTTAGTTTCCAAAAATTATTCTGTAATTACTTATGATCAATTCAAGTTATTTCCTGCACTTACAAATATAAAAAATAGTTACTTCTTTTTTTATAAAGGTGATGTAAGTATTTTAGATTTTGATAGTAGTAAATTCGTATCGGTAGTTGGTTCAAGAAAAACACCACCTAGTTGTAGTAAATGAATTGAAAATAATATTCCTAAAAAAATAATAATATCAGGTCTAGCTACTGGAGCAGATACTATGGCACATGTTTGAGCTATAAAGAATAAGCTGAAAATAGTTGTTTTCCCTGGATTTGATTTAGAGAAAAAGCCCATTAATGGTATTAAAAACAAAATCTGGAACTATGCCGAAAGTAACGGGATAATACTATCAGACGTTTTTCCAAATAGTAGTGGGTTTGATAAAACTGTTTTTTTAAAAAGAAATAAGTGAATGGCACAAATGGTAATGGTGACATATGTAGTTTGATTCGAGGGAATATCAGGAACTTTAGGACAAGTACTTGAAGTTGCCAAGCGTAAAGGAAAAGTTAAGATGCCTAAAGAAGTATTCTTAAAAAATAAAACATTCTTAAAAAATCATAAAAACTTTTCAATAATAATGGAAACGACCTCATGCATATAAACACTGAAGGAATTTCTAATTTTGTTCTTGAATTACCTAGTATTCCGGATAAAGAGCGCCTATTTAAAAAATCGTGTAAGAAGTTTCTTAAAATAAAAGGTAAGTTTTTCATTAAATACTATCCAAAAAAAACTGACTGAGATAAACTCAACATAAAAAACTACTCAGGAAAATGTGGTGATGAAAATCTTGATACTTTATTTAAAAAATATTTAAGTGATTTGATTAGTTTTGTTGATGAAAATGAAGATATATTAATTGTTTTTCCTCCACTAAAAACTAATAAAAGCATTACGCTAAAGTGAATTTATAATAAACTAAAACAAAATAAAAAATATAATATTCTAATAATTAATTCACCTGATTATTCTATGCATAATCAACACACTAAACTTGAAAGAATGAATGCAATTCAAAAAGCTTTTAAAGAATGGAAAAACAATGGAACTACTGATATAAAAAAATTTAAAACAGCAGTTTTTATTGATGATATTTTTACAAATGGCTCTACTACTAAGTATATTATGGAATTTTTACGAAATAATGGATTCAAGTTTTCTATAAAAAATAGTTGAAACGATTTATTTATAGATAATATCTTTTGTATGTACCTTGCAAGAACATATAATAAAAAATTTAGTGAAGACAAAGAAGAAAATTACCCTGACGAATGAGTTTATGATAAAGAATTATCAAAAAAAATTGAAAATAAATATAAATTACTTTAAATCATTTTTTTCTTTAATATTCCACTTCATTTCTTCTGTATCATCAAGTTTATATTCTTTAAGAAGTTTATCTAATAAAAAAACAATTTTTTTTCTACTTTTATAGTAGTTGTTCCTATTACTGTCATCTGCGAAATTACCACAAAAGTCAGAAAACTCTTTAACATTTATTTTTTTACCATCCTTGTAGTATTTTTCACGCAATAATGAAATGTATACCAGAATGTCAAATGCTTGTTTTTCTTCATTTAACTCTTTTTTCTTATTTTCATAAAAAATTTGCATATGAGCAATATTTGTTAATTGGTTTGCTAGTTTTTGAGGGTCTATTTCATTAAATAGTGAAGCATATTTTGCTAACATACCTCCCTTATTGGTTGCTCTCATGCCTGTCAATGCATCAAAAACTTGACCAATACCGCTACGTTTCCATAATTGGCCTGTTAAATGGAAAAAATGAGTTTTAACAAGTTTATCTAGAGTGATTTTTGGCATTTTTTTAAATTGTTTTGTGTGATCAGATTCTCCTGATTTAAAAGAATAATTAACTCCAAGTTCTATTAGTTTTTGTTGTAATAAATGATTAAAAGGTCTTGTAGATAATAAATCTTTTGATTTTATTGCATGTTGAGAATTTGAAGCGTTAGAGATTAGATTAAATAGCTTTTCATAGCTTTTATGGTTTCGATTAGCTTTATAAGCTTTTAATAAAATATTAGATTTTTTTAAATGTGATATATCTTTACCTTCTTCAATACATTTTTTTCAGTGTTGATAAAGTGTATTGGTTGTTTGTTGACCATTAATTATTTTTATATTTTTAAGTTTTATATATTGTTCATCATTAGATGAAGATTCGCTAATATCATCTACAATAGCTGTAATTCCATTATTTAACATAAAAAAATCTTGTGGTCTATTTTTTATAGAGTGTACTATTGAATTTGATATTTTTGTAGTTACTTTTTTTCTATCTCTAACATTTAAGGTAAATAAGGTATCAATTGATCCTTCAGTTTTATAAACTTCTTCTACAAATAAAACAAGTTGTAATACTTGAATAGGCATAACAACTATTCTATCTTTTTCTGATGATTCACTTCTTGCAATATCGATATATGGATGTCTAATATCTTTTCCTAAAAAATCGTTTTGAATAGTAAACTCATAATCTTCTGGAACATCTTTTAATGGAGTAAATCTGGTTTCTTGAAATAATGAAGGCAATCCTCAGCATTTAACTTTTTTACCTTGTTCATCAACTTCTTCTGAATAGTCATTTTTAGTGATTCTTGAATATTTAATTTTAAAAATACTACCGGGCATTTTACTATTGTCATGACAATAATGGTTAACTAGGTCCATTCAAAAATCAGTGAACCCATTACTAAACCCAATCTCCTTTAATTTTTTTATATTTATATCCCTAAACTCTTTTGTTGTTAAATTTGATCATAGTAAAAGAGTATCTATATTATTTTTTACATCTTTATCAACTGCAATATTATTTAATGAAAAAAAATGAATATTCTTTTTATTATCTATAAAAACGTTTTGAATTCATTTATTATTTTTTATTACTCATTTTTTATATCCTTGAGAATTTCCATTTAAATTAAAAGCAATAAAATTTTTTAATATAAAATTTGGTTCATCAAAATACTCATCAAATGGTCCGATATTGTTTTTATTTGGTTTTACAACCAATTTACCAAATGTACCACCTAATTTTCTATTTAAAGAACGTGCAAAAATAGTTTTTGGGATATTATATTTTCAATCTTCCTTTACTCATTCAACTCATTTATCGTATTGTCTTTTTCGTTCATTTATGTTCATAACTGTATTAGATCACATATTTAACAAAAAAAATAATATGATCTTATTTTTATAAAGGTAATCGCTATATATTATGAGTAATATCAACTGATATTATATGCAACAAATGTTGTATTCTCCACACCCGTGGAGAATGATTCTCCACGGGTGTGGAGAATAGTAGTTTGTCCTTTATTAATCAACTATTTTAATATATTTATATTCGCCTTCTTTTAAATTAAAGTCTTTTAAAGAAAAATTATCGAATTGAATTCTTTGTAATTTTGTAACTTCATTATTTAATGCAAAGAACATTTTTTTTATTTGATGAAACTTACCTTCAGTTATTTTTAATTCAATAGTTCTTTGATCAATAAGTTTAACTGAAGCTGGTTTTAATTTAGTTGCTCCATGATCTATATACATACCGCTTTCAATAGTTTTAATATCTTCATCTTGTACTTTATTCTTTAATTGAACTAGATATACCTTAGATACATGCTTTTTGGGATGGGTTGCATTATGAGTATATTTACCATCATTAGTTAATATAATAATTCCTGTTGTATCAATATCTAATCTCCCCACAATATGTAATCCTTTAACTTTTTCTTGAATTAAAGAATAAATTGTTGGATGAAGATTATCTTTCATTGCAGATACATATCCAGATGGTTTGTTCATTACTATATATTTAAAGTCTTCTTTTTTTATTTTCATATCTTTTATTATATTAAATGTTATATATACTGATATGCTATAATTTGCTTTAAATTAGGTGGTTTTATGTTTAATCTTAACGTCGGTGCTGAAATAGTAATATTGTTGGTTATTATTACATATTTAGTTGGAGGAATTATCTTATTGATTTCTACAGTTCATACAATTCATAATACTGAATTTGACTTCTTAACAAAAATTGTTTGTTTAGGAATTTTTTGATTTCATTTACTATTAATATTAGCAGTAATTGAAGCTATTTGTTATTTCACTGTAAGTAGAGAAAAAATAGAAAATGATGAAAATTATAAAGAGCAAATAAAGAAAGTCGTAAAGAATTAACCTTAGTTTTTTAATTAATAAAAAATAATTTTATATTAATTTAATTTAATAAATATATTATTAATAAACCAATACTACTTTGATTATCTAGTTAATAGTCTTGTGCAGGTTTAAATAAACGTCTTGCCGCTTAAATTTAGAAAGTATTTCATCTTTTTTTAAGATGTAGTAATTAATTTTAATAGTAAAGTAGTTCTTTTTATAATCACAAATCTTAGATCAATAAAAAATAATGTTATACTAATTTTGTACCTTCAAAGTAACACACAAAATAGAGCACACTTTTTATTAAGTGTGTTTTATTTTTATATACTACCTTTTCTTATATATTCGCCAGAAAAAAAGAAGCTTTACTAATTTATTTATATTATTTTTTTTATTTATAAATAATTTAAAAGTAATTTAAAATCAATTTACACCCTAATTTAATTGAACAATTACATTATCGACAAAAACTGTCGATAATTATTAACAAAAACTGTCGAAACTGTTGGTAATAAAAAATAGGAACTAAAATGTCCCCAAACTTAAAAGAAATATTTATAATATAAAAACTATTTTTCTAATGTAAGTTTTTTATATCAAATGCTGATAGCATATGATGAATTGGTTAAAAATACTCCTCACATAATTAACATAGGAATATTAACTCCATAGCCATTTAATCCGGAAAACATTATAAACTGTAAACAATTAACTATAATTCATAAAATTCATTGCTCTCTAAACCTTTTAAACATCAATACTGAAGCTACGATTGAAATAGAATCAGTTAGAGCATCACACGCATGTGCAAAATAACCTTGTCCTTTAAATCAATTGCTTAAATTACTATCAAATGGATATGAATAGTTTTTGGCATTAAGAATTCATCTATGTAGAACTTCATCGGCCCAAGGGATTAAAAATCAAAAGGCAATAAATAATATAATGGTTAGTAAAGAGTATTTAGTGTAATCTATTAGATACATCTTTTTTGCTTTAATTGTATTTTCTCTAGCCATATAGCCTTTTCAAAAAAAGAATCCAATAAACTGAAACGGTAAAAAGAACAATAGATTTAAAATAGCATCTCCTGTGTATGCTACAGAAAAAGCAAAAACTCCATAGGTTGTAACACCTATGATTCCTCAAATATAATTAGAAATTTTACCAACACCAACTAAATAAACATTTACAATTCCTGCACATGCAACAAACCCAGATATTCCCTGCATTATCTTTTGAAACAATGTTGAAGTACTACTATTTCAAAAAAAATCAATTTTATCAAAATTAGGACCAAAATCAATTAATGAAGTTAAAATTAAAAATATTCCTGCAGATATTAATAATAACTTTTTAGTTAAGGTGATTGTTTTTAGATCTTTAAAGAAATATCTCCATCCTAATAAACCATATTTTTCTTCATCATTATTCATCTTCTAACTCTTTTGTAATGAATTTGCGGAATTCTTGTAAACGGCTTGCGAAGTTATTCCCCTTAATGAAAATCAATTTCTTTCCATAATCTAAATACATTTTCACTAGTTCTTTTTCCATGTTCCTTTTAGAAATATCATCTGATAGCCTTATTCCGTCTTGAACAAAGTTAACATCAGAATTAAAGAAAATATAATGATCATAGTTTTGTATTTTAATATATTCTTCAATTAATGGGTGTTTAAATCCAAATTGGCGATTAAAAAGGTATTGACTAAAAATTGCATCTGTATCAATTAAGGTTATTTTATTACCAATATCTTTTTTTTCTTGATTTAGAAGGTGTTGTTTTGCAATAATCATTAAATAATCTTTTTCATTTGCAATATAATGCATATTTTTAGTGAAGTATGCTCCTAAATAAAGTAAGATGTGGTTCCTTCCATATTCTGTTGCATATGGAATATTAAGTTCTTGTGAAATAATTTCTTGAAAATTACTTTTACCAGAAGACTCAGCGCCAACTATGCAAATAGTCTTAGTTAATTCAGCTCTTCTCGCTTTAGAAAGATCAGAAAACTCTATTTTTGGAACCGTTTCCTCTTCAAATAAATCTCATTCTTTTAAATTAATCTTTAAATCAGATAGCGTTAAATCTTTTGATCCTTCAATTTCTAAGTGGAGGTTGTTGCCAAATAAAAGAGTGTTATCACTTGATTTATACGTGCGATAAAGATTATTTAATCTACTAGTTCTTTTTGAAATATTATTTTCACAGACTACTACTAATAACTTTGAGTATTTAGCTTGTAAATCATTGATTTTTTTAATATTCTGTTTTGATAAATTAATAAAATTTCCAAAATAGATTGCTTGCTTCTTCATTAGTTATTTTTTAACCTTCCCTTTTAAGTTCATTTTTTTGCTTAAAATAGTAATAAATAATAATGTGCCATCTTTTATGAATGCATCTTTTGCTATTAAAAACTTAGATCCTTTTGTAATAATAACTATTCTTTCCTTACCTTTAAAGCGCATAGTCTTAATTTGTTTTTCTTTTAAACCACGCATAACATAATCAAATAAATTTCTTTTATCTTTCAACATATTAAGAGTGATGCCTCTTTTTTTATTTGCGCTCTCTAGAAAATGGGTGCTTAATCTAATTTGATGGCGATTACTTTTTAATAATAATTTATAGATATCTTGCCTTGATAATTTTTTGTCTTCTTCTGCCATCTAACTCTCCTACACTATTTATAAGATTGATTCTGAAAATCTATACAACAACTTAATACCACAAATTTAATACATTATTTAATAATATTTATTATACTATTAAAGAATTTTAAAAGAGTTATTTGTCCTATTTGCAAATATAAAGTGTATCTAATTGACTTAGACATAATTTATATTTGAATTAAACTAGAAGTGTAATTGTAGTATTTGGTTAAATAGTTATTTTTTTAATTTCAAAGGATAGTTCATTATTAATGATGTTTATTATTCCGTATGTTCTACCATGGTCGCTACGAGGTAATAAGCATGACCCAGGATTAAATAGGTGAACTCCTTTAATTTTTTTATTATATGGCACATGAGTGTGACCAAAAATTAAAACATTGATATGCTTTTTCTTCATTATCTTAGCAACTTTTTCCATATCGTGCAAAGGGAGCATATGACCATGTTGAAGACAAAAAGAATGATTATATATTTGAAAATATTCATCTGGTTTTTCATGTGGAAAATCATTATTGCCATCTACTCAATGATCAAATCTTGAAGAAATTAATGTTTTTGGAATTGTATAATCTCCAGCGTGAATTAATAAATCATGTTGTTCTTTTAAAATGATTTCTTCCATGATATCAATATTGCCGTGACTATCTGAAAATACTAAAATTCTCATCTTTAATCTTCTTTTATGTTTTTCTTAATTAGATCTTTAGCTTGTTTCATTTTAATACTAAATAATGATGTGATTCCATGTGATTGCATTGTAGTTCCGAATAAAACATCAAGTTTTTCCATTGTTCCAACACGGTGTGTTATAACAACAAATTGAGTTGTTTTTTTAAGTTTTTGTAAATACTCTGTGAATTTGTCAATATTTGCTTCATCTAATGCAGCTTCTACTTCATCAAGAATACATAATGGTAATGGTTTATACTCCAAGATTGCAAATAATAAAGAAATAGCCATTAATGCTTTTTCACCACCAGAGAATAACTTCATAGTACGAACTGATTTACCAGGAGGTTGTGCCACAATTTCAATACCTGTTGTTAATAAATCTGTTGGATCTGAGTATTTTATTTTTATTTCTCCACCACCAAACATTTTTGAGAAAATTGTTTGTAAATGTTTTTTAATACCTGTTGTTGCTTCATCAAATTTAGAAATCATGATTTTATCCATTCTATCAATGGCATCCATAATAATTTTTTGAGCATTAATTAATTCATCTTGACTTTTCTTAAGCTCTGTATATCTTAGATTAACTTTTTCAAAATCGCCAATTGAATCTAAATTAACTGAACCTAAACTTTTTATTTCTGATTTTAAGTTTTTAATAATTTTTCTTGATTCTTTAGCTTGGATTTTTAGTTTATTTGTTTCTAAAGCATTTTCATAAGTAATACTATATGTTTCTGCTAATCTACGTTTAGCGTTTTTAATATAAAATTCTAATTTATCTTTTTCATTAATATTTTCTGAATAAGAATTAATTAATCTTCTTAATTCAGATTCTGCTTTTATTTTTGTTTCATTAATTGATTGTAGTTCATCATTAATAGCCATTATCTTAGTTCTTTTAACGTTTAATTCAGTCATTAAGTTTGATTTTTCTACTTGTAGTCTACCAATTTGTGCAACACCATCATTACCGTTTGTTAAATTGATTTCTTCATTACTTTGAGCATCATATTTAGCTTGATATTTACTCATTCTAGCATCAATTACAGCATACTTTTCTTGTGTTTTAATTTTCTTAATTTGTAAGTCAGCTACAAGTGAAGATACTTCATTTAATTGATCCTCAAGTTGTTGAGTTTGAATATCTTCTTCTTTAATTTTAGAAATTATTTTTGGTAAGAATTCATTTAATTCTTTAATTTGTGGTTTTAAGTTTAAATATGATCTTGATTTTACCTTATACCCACCAGTCATTACTCCACCAGGTCTAATAATATCTCCGTCTAAGGTTACTATCATAAACTTATTCTCAACAATTTTTGAAACTTGTTTAGCATCATCAATATTTTCGACAACCATAACTTTACCAAGTAAAAACTTACCAAGTACTTTATATTTTCGATCACAATTAATAAGATTGCTTGCAACATCAACAAAACCAGAAACTGTTTGTGAAGCCATAACATACTGTTGATTAATTTCTTTTTCTTTAATAGTATTTAAAGGAATGAAGGTTGCTGTTCCTCCATGATTATTTTTTAAAAACTTAATAGCTTCTACAGCAGTTGTAGAATTATCAACAACTATATGTTGTAATGCGTTTTTTAAAACTGATTCAATTGCTTGTTCATATTTTTTATCAACATTAATAATATCCGCAACTATTCCTTCATATCCGTCAAATGCTGTCTTATTATCAACAATAGTTTTTGTTCCTTTGAAAAGATTAGTTTTATTAGCTTGATAATCTTTTAGTATTTCTAATTGTGATTTTAATTTATACATTTTTTGTTGTAAAGAGTTTTTATCTAAACGATGTTGTGCAATTGATTTACTTATTTTAATTTGTTCATTTTTTTTAGATTTTATATTACCTTTAATATCTTCGATTCATTGAACAAAAACTTTTGATTCTGTTGATAAGCTTTTAATTTCTTCTTTTAAAGCACTTAGTTGTTCTTCAGTATTAGAAGTAATTGCTCCTTCAATTAATAACTTTCTTCTTTCGTTTGATTTAGTAGTTCTTAATTGTAATTGTAATAACTTATCTGCAGCAATACTTAACTTTGAATCCATTGTTTGAATTTCAGCATCTAAAGAATATTTATATTCTGATTTTGCTTTTAATTGAACTTCTTGATTTTCAATTCTTGATTCTAAAGATTCTTTTTTAGAAATAACCATTTCTAGACTTTGACTTATTTCTTTAAATTTCTTTGAAAAATTAGTAATATCATACGCTAGTAATGCAATTTCAATTTCCTTTAGTTTTTTATGTTTATTAAGATATATATCTGCTTTATCAGCTTGTTTTTTTAGAGGTTCTACTTGTTTATAAAGTTCAGTTGTAACAGTTTTAAGCTTTTCAACAGCCTCAGAAGTCTTTTCTAATTTACCAATTGATTGTTTTTTTCTAATTTTATATTTAGAAATACCAGCAACTTCTTCAAAAATTGATCTTCTTTCTTCAGGAGTAGATTCAGCAATTTGTGCAATTGTACCTTGAGAAATAATCGCTAATGATGATTTACCAATACCAGATTCCATAGCGATATCTTTTAAATCTTTTAATCTTGCTTCTTCACCATTGATTAAGTAATGATTATTTTTACCGCCTCTTTCGATTCTTCTTGTAATTACAATTTTTTTATGTGGGATTGAAACTAGTTTTTCAGAATTATCAAACGTTAATGATACCTCAGCAAATTTCATCGGATTCATTGTTTTTGAACCAGAGAAGATTACATCTTCCATTGTGTCTCCACGTAGTTTTTTAGAAGATTGTTCTCCCAATACTCACATAATTGCGTCATTAATATTTGATTTACCAGATCCATTAGGTCCAACTACACCAACAATATCTCCATCAAAATTCATTGCAATTCTCTTTGCAAATGATTTAAATCCTACCGCTTCTATTCTAATTAACTTCATCTATACTCCCTGGTTTGGTTTCCATTTTTTCTAACGCATTACTAGCCGCTGCTTTTTCAGCATCTTTTTTTGTAATGCCTTCGCCTTCCCCTAAATTATAGCCTTCATACCACACAACAGAAAAGAATTTTTTATTTTTTTGTTGTTTTGTAATATACTTTACAGGCTGATTTTTAGATGCTTGCAAAAACTCTTGAAGTAATGTTTTGCTATCCTTCGATTCTAAATGTCAAGTTTTTTTTATTTCTTTAAAAAGGGTTTGCTCTAGAATACATAAGGTTTTATGACGACCAGCGTCTAAATATACAGCTGCGATAAATGATTCAAATACGTCTGCAAGAACAGAGCTATTTGTAATTAGTGATTGCGATCCATTACCAAATTTAATGCAAGAATCTAGTCCAAGTTTTTTTGACCATGTTGCAAATGAAGATTCTTTTACATGTTTAGATCTTAATAATGTCATCTCTCCCTCGTTAAGTTCGTATTCTGTAAATAAGAATTTTGAAATTTCAAAATCAATTAAAGCATCTCCAAAAAACTCTAATCTTTCATAACTTGTATATTCTTTATTTTCATTTGCATAAGTTGTGTGCGTAAAAGCATCTTGATAAACCTTATTATCTTTAGGTTTAATTTTTCATTTTTTTAATATTTTTTCTAAATTCATTTATTAACTTTCTTTAATAATCTTAGATAAGAAGTTACCGTTTAATGAAGTAGCAATTTGTAAGAGTGCTCCATGATAAGCTTTTTTATCTGAAGACCCATGTGACTTAATGGCTAAACCATTAACTCCAATTACTCACGCTGCACCAACGTTTCTATAATCTAATCTATTTTTTGTTTCAATAAAAGCATTTTTTAGTCCTGCGGCCATTAACTTTCTAAAAGGTGATTTTTTAATATTAGATTTTAATATTTTTAATAACCCCATAGCAGTACCTTCCATAGTTTTAAGAACTAAATTACCGCCATATCCATCAATAATTGCTACATCAATTTCACCATCAAGTAAATGATTGGGTTCAACAAATCCAATATAATTTAATGATTCATCATTTTCTAAGATTTTATTTGCTTCTTGGTGAAATGGAAGACCTTTATTTGGTTCGGTTCCGACATTCAAAATTGCTAAAATTGGTTTTTTTATTTTTAAATTAACTTCAACGTAAACTTTTGCTAACTTAGCTCATTCCACTAAATTATCTGTAGTTACACTAATATTTGCTCCACAATCTAAAAGCAATGTTTTTTTATCAGCTTTAATTGTAGGCAAAGTAGTAAGGAAGGCTGGTCTAGAGATATTAGGAATTCTTTTTAATAGTAAAACACAATTTGTTAAATATGCAGGAGTTGATCCTGATGATAATACAGCATCTGCTTTTTTATCACGCACTAATTTAATAGCTTCTGCCATTGAGGTTGTAAAGTCTCTTCCGCTAATTGCTTTACTAGTTTTACTAACAACTTTTTCAACATCAAGAATTTGAGTTCTCTCGTCTTCATTAGTAAAGTGAAGAATTTCTTTACGTTTACCTACTAGGATAAATTTAAAATTTAAATGTGTTTTAGAAAAAGCTAAAACGGCATCAACAATAGGTTTGATTCCATTATCATTTCCCATTACATCAATTGCAATTGTAAACATATAGCCTTCCTTTCTTTTATTCTACAGAAATTAAGAAATGATAAATACCTTGCTTACCATTTTTAATTTCTAAATCAAGATCAAAATTACTATCAACGTAAGATTCTATTGATTCGGCGTCAATTGAAGTTGCATCTCCGCCATAATATATTGTAATTATTTCTGAGTCTTTTGTTACTAATTTTTTAATTATTTTTTGAACTGCCATAGTTTTTTTAGCATAACTACCAATAATTTTTCCATTAACAATTGCTAAAGATTGACCCTTTTTAACATTTACTTTATTGATTTTTGTGGTTCTGATACAGTCAGTTACAGATCCAGTCTCAATCTCTTTTAATCCCTCGATCATATTTTTTTGATTTTCACTTAATGAATCTTCTTCATCAAAGTTAAATAATGCTGCAATACCTTGTAATTGGTTTTTACTTGGAATTATTCTTATTTTTTTATTAGTAATAATTTTTGCTGCTTGTTGACAAGACAAAATAACGTTAGAGTTATTAGGAAGTATGATAATGCGTTTTGATGGCACTGCTTTTATGGCAGTAATAATATCACTTGCTGAAGGGTTGAATGATTGTCCACCTTCTATAATATAGTCAACTCCACATTTTTTCATATCATCGATGATTCCTTGACCTGAGGCAACTGAAATAATAGCAATAGAATCTGCACCTTTATTATTTTTAATATAATGGTGTTTATTTTTCGAAACTGAATTTGGAACTGTTTTAATATCGCCTGTATTTTTAGTTGCACTAGCTTTATTAGCGTTAGCTTGTTGTGTCATGTTGTCACATTTTAGTTTTAAAAACTCACCATGTTTTTGAGCATAAGTAAGCAATTCACCAGGTTTTTTAGTGTGGATATGAATTTTTAGTAATTCATCATCTTGAACTGACACAATTGAATTTCCATGTCTTTTAATAACATTATCGAATCTTTTCTTTTGAAATTTATTTTTAGCTTCTAGTTCTAAAATAAATTCTGTACAATACCCAAATTCACCATCAAAAATTTCTTCTTTATTAATTAATGAGTATTTTTCTGGAGCATTAGATACTTTTTCTTGTTTCTTTATAAAATTACCATCTACTGCAGATGCAATTCCTACAAAGAACTGATATAAAGCTTCTGCACCGGAGTCGACAACTCCAACTTCTTTTAATACCGCTAATTCATTAGGTGTTTCTAATACCGCTTTTCTTGATCCAGAAATAATTAATTCTGTTATTTTACTTAAAGATGTTTTAAACGTTACTTCATTAGAAAGTTGTTCACTTAATTTTCTAATAATAGTTAAAATAGTTCCTTCAACAGGACGCATAACAGCTTTATATGCATATTTCTTTGCAGCATTAAACCCTTTAACAATGCTAAAAATACCTATTTCTTTTTTTGTTTCTACTTCTGTAGAAAAACCTTTAACGATTTGAGAGAAAATAACTCCTGAGTTTCCACGAGCACCAAATAGCATTCCTTTAGCGAATACCTTGATAATTTTTCCTTGATGATTCATGTCTAGTTTATTCATTTTCTTAACTTCATCTAAAGCAAAAGAAAGTGTTGAAGCAACATTTGAACCGGTATCCCCATCAGGAACAGGAAAAACATTTAGTGCATCGATTCTATCTTTTTGATTAACGACGTTATTTACACCAGATTCTATGATGTCAATAAAAAGGTATTTTGGTTTTAATTTAAGCATTTGTTATCCCTTCAATATATATTGAAATTTTAATTTTAGATTTAGAATAATTGTAGAGTTCTTTATAATATTTGTATATTGCAGATGTAACTGTTTTCATCAACATATTTGCCTTAATATTATAAGAAACCTCAATATAAATATTAATATTGATAAGATTTTTTGTTTTATAAATTTTAATACTTTTATATCCGTCTTTAGTTGTAAGCGTTTTATAAGAACTATTTGATTCTTTTTTGGGTTGAACCAAAACAACTATACCATCAATAGCTGATACAATTTTAACAATATCTTTTTTTTCTTTTAGTTCTCTTTGCTTAATGTTTTCCATAAGTTCTCTTACAAAATTAGATAATGTCTAATGTATAAATACCATTATACCAAAAATAAAAATATAATTCTATCACTACTTATAAAGGACTGATATTGTAATAAAATTGGTAAAAACCAAAAGAAAAACAAAAGAGTGCTATAATGAAAAACACATTTAAATTAATATTTATATAAGGAGTAATCATGGCAAGAAGAGACGATATTACAAAAAAAGGTCCAATGAGCGGTAACAATAGATCGCATGCTTTAAATGCAACTAAAAGAAAATGAAACTTAAACTTACAATCAGTTAAGATTCTTGACGAAAAAGGCCGTAAAGTTAAACTTAAAGTTAGTGCAAAAACTGCTAAAACATTAAAAAAACAAGGAAAATTAGCTAAATAATTAAACTTTTTTTAATAAATCAATTTGTTTTTTAAAGTTACCTCTAGTAATAAAAGAACCAGAAACAGCAACATCAATACCCGCAAAGAAAACATCATCTATGTTTTCTTTTTTTATTCCACCATCAACTTGGATTAAAACGTTTAATGCTCTAGTATCAATATATTTTCTAAGTTTTTCTATTTTCTTAATTGATTTATCAATAAATGATTGCCCACCTTTTCCAGGGATAACAGACATTACTAAAACCATATCTATAATAGGTAAAAACTCATAAACTTGTTCAACGTTAGTACTTGGATTAATAGCTATTCCAATTTTTAAATCAGGACTTCTATATTGTTTAATTAATGCATTTGATTCTTTATAACTCAATGCTTCATGGTGAAACGTAAAAGATGTAGCAATATCTTTATATTTAATCATATATTGCTCAGGGTCATTAACCATTAAATGAAAATCTTTATAATGATCTTTAGTATTTTTAATAGTATCAATAATTGTATTGTTAAATGGTGTTTTATTCTCTACAAAAATCCCATCCATAATGTCATAATGAATTCAATCTGTTCCTGATTCTATTAACTCATTGACTTTATCTTTCAAATTATTATCATTTGCAAACTCTAAAATTGATGTTGCTATAACTCTACTTTTCACTTAACAGCTCCTTTAATATCCTTAGATAATCTTCATATCTACTTTTAGAAATAATATTTTTTTCAACCATTTTCTTAATATTACAATTTATTTCTTGATAATGAAAACAATTTCTAAATTTACAGTCTTTGGAAAATTTATCAAAATCAAAATAACTACGTGCAATTTCATCAAGCGGTACATTATGTTCTAGCGACGAAAATCCTGGAGTATCTATTATTTCTGAGGTATCAAATTTAAAAATTTCTACAACCCTTGTAGTATGTTTACCTCTCCCTAGTGCCTTTGAGATTTCTTGTGTTTTTAAATTAATATTAAATAGTTTATTAATAGTTGTACTTTTACCAACTCCAGTTTGCCCCATTAAAACAGTTAATTTGTTTTTAAAAACGTCTTTTAGTTTATTAATTTGTTCATTGTTGTAATTTGAAAAACTATAAACTTCATAACCCTGCTTTGCATATTCTTCTAAAGGGGATGATGTTGATATATCTTGCTTTGTGAAAAAAAGAACTGGTGTTATTTGTAAGTTCTCAATCATTAATAATGTTTTATTTAAAAGGAATCTACCAAATTTTGGTTCATTTAATGATGTGACTACTACTACTTGATCTATATTTGCGACTTTAGGTCTAATTAAATAATTACGTCTGGGAAGCAAATTAGTGATTACTCCATCAGAATTATATTTAACCTTATCTCCAACTAATGGTGTAATATCGTGATGACGAAATAATCCTCTTGGTTTATATATTTTACTTTGATAATCGATATAGTAGTTTCCAGCATTTATTTTAGTAATTTTACCTATCATATGGGTTAGCCTTTTACTCCAATAGATATTAACGATATTATAATAATTAATGCAGTTACCATTAAAACAACTAATATATAGAAGACTTTTTTTGAAGTAATAAAACCTTGAAATGAAAATCCAGTTTTTTCATTGCCAAAACTAATTGGTTTTTCATCTAGTTTTGAATCATTTAAACAACTTTTTAAATCATGATAAAAATCTAAGAAATTATCATATCTATTCTCTAAGTCTTTCGCTGTAGCGCGAGCTACAACATTGGCAAGTGATTGTGGGACATTGGGAGAAATTTTATTAACCATTTCTACTTCTTGATTAATATGTTTTTTTAAAACTTGAGCAGGAGTTGCACCACTAAAAGGAACGGATCCTGTTAGCATTTGATAAATTAGAATTCCTAATGCATAATAATCAGACTTAATAGAAGCCACATCACCTTGTGATATCTCAGGAGCTACATATTCACTTGAACCAATTATATTATCTGTTTTTGTTAGTTTTGCTGATGACTCATCACGAGCAATTCCTAAATCAATTATTTTTACACTACCTGAATGAGTGATAATAATATTTGAAGATTTTAAATCACGATGCAGAATTCCTTTTTGATGAATCTCATTTAGTCCTAATAAAATTTCTTTTGCAATATCAACAGTTTCATCAACATTTAGGTTTTGACGATAACTAATATAGTTATTTAATGTTTCACCTTCAACATATTCCATAACTAAGTACTTTGTATTTCCAACAATTTCACTATCATATGTTTTAACAACATATAATGAATCAATCATATTATGCAGTTTTACTTCATTATTAAATCTTTTTTTAGAAACATCTGTTCTCATTGCACTTGCTAATAGAACTTTAATTGCTACTTTTCTTCCATTAGCTTTATCATTGGCTAAATAAACAGTAGACATTCCACCAGAACCTATTTTTGAAATAATTTCATAGTTATCGCTAATACCTTTAATGCTAGGCATTATAACACCTCTAAAATAATGATTGTAAGGTTATCAGCTGAATTTCCCTTAATTGATTTTGCAATTAATATTGAAGTTTTTTCTTCTAACATTTTTTCACTATCAGAAACAATTGCTTCAAATGTTGGTTTAGATAAATAATCATGAATTCCATCACTAGTTAATACTAAGTATTTTGATGTTTCATCTAAATCAAATTCAAAAATCTCTAACTCCGTTTTTTTCCGTGGACCTAGTGAAGATGTTAAGGCATTACCACCATAAGCTTTGCTTGCATCCTCTTCTGATAGTTGTTCGTGGTGAATTAAGTAATTACGTAAATTTTGATCAATTGTAACTTGATGGAAAAGTCCATTGTAGTAATAGCATCTTGAATCTCCGATATTAAATACAAAAACTCTTTTGCCAATAATTATTGCAGCAACAACAGTAGTTCCCATATCCATTAAAGCTTTATCTTTTTTCTTTTTAGAATATTTCTTCATTTCTGTTAACGCTTTTTCTAATGTACTTGAAAATCATTCAATAGGACTTGAAAAAGATCTTAATTTTTTATAGTTTTCTTCAAATACTCTAATAGTTATTGTAGAAGCGTGACGACCACCATTATGTCCGCCCATACCATCACAAAGTAAAATCATTGTTGAATAATCATCTTGAACAACTGTTGCTGCATCTTGATTTTCTTCTCTAACTACACCAATATTAGTTTCTTGATATCATTCAAATTTCATAATTATTTAAACCTCGCATTAATAATATCCCGAATCTCATTAGCTGCTCTTGACGGTACATCATTAATAATAGTATAATCGAATTCTGTAGAAAGTGATAATTCCATTTTTGCTCTCTTTAGTCTACGAGCAATCTGGGCTTCGTTTTCTGTATTTCTTAATCTAATTCTTCTTTCTAGTTCATTAAATGTAGGAGGGGCTAAGAAAATTGAAATATGTTCATTTTTTTGAAATTTTTTTGAAACGTTTTTTGCACCATTAACTTCAACTTCTAAAAAAGGAATTTTATTTAAATTAAAAATTCTAGTAATTTCATTTTTTAAAGTTCCATACCTATTATTAAAATGTTCATTTCACTCAATAAATCCATCATTAATAATATTTTCTTGAAATTTTTCCTTAGTTATAAAATAATAATCCTTACCTTCTTCTTCAGAATTACGTGGAGACCTTGTTGTTGCAGAGACAGAAAATTCAAGATTGAGTTCATCAAACTTGAAAAGACATTTTTCTACAGAGGATTTTCCTACACCGCTCGGTCCCGTAAAAATAATAACTATTTTTTTATCATTGTTCATTACTTAAATTTTAATGAATTTTAGTCAAAAAAGCAATTTTTATCTTACCAAATACTTTTTCTTTAAAAATTGAAATACCCTTTGGTAGCTTAATGTTTGCATGTATGCTGCTTTCCACAATCATAAAACCTTGATTTTTTAATTGATTATTTTTAATAATAGTATCTAAAACATTAAAATATAACTCCTCATCTTCGTATGGAGGATCAATAAATATTAGATCAAATTGTGCACCTTTTTTCGATTTTAAAAACCTCAAAGCATCATATCTAAACAATGAGAAATTTTTTATTTGTAGTGCATCAAGATTTTTTTTAATAACCTTGATTGGCTCAATATTTTTATCAATAATGATCGCCTTCATAGCGCCTCTAGATAATGCTTCTATAGACATACTTCCAGAACCTGCAAATAAATCTAATGTAATTGCACCTTCGGTTTTTTTATAAAGACTAGAAAAGATGGCTTCTCGAACTTTATCTGTTGTAGCTCTTGTTGTTTTAAGGTTTGGTTGGTCTAGTTTTCTACCTTTATATTTTCCTGCTATTACTCTTAACATTTTCTAATTTTACCATGATATAATAGCAACATGAAAGTTACTGTTTTACCTAATAAAATTCTTAGAAATCATTCTGTAGATGTTAAGTTACCTTTAAATAATGAAGACAATAAGTTGTGTCAAAATATGATTTCTTATATTATAAATAGCCAAAAATTTAGTGTTTTAGATGTTGGTGTTATTAAAGATGCTGTAAGACCAGGAATTGGTATTGCTGCTCCACAATTGGGAGTTAATAAAAGATTATTTTATGTTAACGTTCCAGCTACAAATGATGATGACTTATTTGAGGAACTATTAATAAACCCTATTTTTACTATGAAGTCTGTTGGTAAAGCTGCATTAAAAGGTGGCGAAGGATGTTTGTCTGTTGAAGATGAAAGCAGTGCTACTGAAGGTTATGTTAAAAGATGTTTAAAAGTTGTTGTTAAGGGGTACTCATATATACAAAAAAAACAAGTGACCATTACAAAAATTGGTTATCACGCAATTGTTTTACAACATGAAATGGATCACTTAAACGGAATGCTTTTTGTTGATCGTTTAAATAAAAAAGACCCTTGATTTAATGATGATAGTATGAAGTTAATATAATTTTGTGTATAATTATATGAATAAAAAATACTTATTTATATCTTTCTTAAATAATTAATAAAGGAAAAAAAATGAAAACTAAAATATTTAGCTACGGCGGAATGGAAGAAATTGGAAAAAGTTCGCTTGTTATTGAACATGATGATGAAATAATAATTCTTGATGCAGGGATTAAATTTGCTGAAAGCTTCCTTCTTGGAGTTGGTGGATTAATTCCTGATTACTCATACTTAATTAAAAATAAACATAAAATCAAAGGTCTTTTCATTACTCACGCTCATGAAGATCATATTGGTGCGATGCCTTATCTTTTGAAAACTTTAAATATTCCAACTATATATATGCCAAAAATAGGTATTGAATATCTAGCTTTAAAAACCAAGGAACACAAAATTAAAAACACTTCTAAAATGGTTGAAGTAACTGAAGAAGTGGTTTTTAAAAGTAAACATTTTAAAATAGACTTTTATGCAACTACACATTCTATTCCTGATGCATATGGTGTTAGGGTTACCACAGTTAATGGTAGCCTTATTGATACTGGTGATTTTAGATTTGACTATACACCAATTGGACAAATCGCTAATTTCGAAAGAATTAAAAAATTTGGTGATGAAGGAATTGATCTACTATTCTCAGATGCAACAAATGCAATGCTACCCAATCATTCTCCAACAGAGAAAATAATTTTAAAAGATATTGAAAAATTTATTAAAGAAGGTACTGGAAAAGTTATTGTAACTATTTTCGCATCTAACTTAACAAGAATTAATGCAATTATTGAGCTTGCTGAAAAACTTGGTAAAAAGGTTTTACCATTAGGAAGATCGATTGTTAATGGTCTTAAAATAGCTTTTAAAATTAACTATGTCAATGCTAAAAAAACATCATTAATTGATAAAAAAAATATTAGTAAATACCCAGATAACGAAATTCTTGTTATTTGTACTGGTTCTCAAGGAGAAGAATTTGCAGCATTAAATATGATGTCTAAAGGAAAACATAATCAAGTTACATTAAAAAAAGACGATATCATAATTTTCTCTTCTAGTCCTATTCCTGGAAATAGAATTGAAGTTGAGAATTTAATTAATAGATTAACAAAAAGAGGAGCAATAGTAAAAGAACATAATGTTGATGGAATTATTCATACATCTGGTCATGCTTATCATGATGAGCATGTTAGAATTTTAACTGATTTAAGACCAACATATTTTGTGCCTTGTCATGGTGAATATAGAATGAATATTGCGCATATTAATACTGCAATTGAAACAGGTGTTAAAAAAGAAAATACTTGATCTTTAGCTAATGGTGAAGTTATGTATTTAGAAAATCATAAACTAGTTTTAACTAAAGAAAAAGTTCCTGTTGGACCTATTTATGTTGATGGATTGAGCACAACTACAATTACACCTCAAATTATGAATGAAAGAAAACAGCTTGCAAGCTCAGGATTTGTTAGTGTTGTAGCGGTAATTAGTAAACAAAAAAATGCTATTTTAGGAAGATTAAAATTAATTTCTAAAGGAACAATTTATGTAAAAACATCACAGGAATTAATTTTAGAAGCTCAAAAACTAGTGCATAGAAGTGTTTTATATACAATTAAAAATGATGCTAATTGAACAAAAGATTCTTTAAAGAAATTAATTACTAAAAAACTAGAGATATTCTTCTTTAAACGTAAAAGAAGAAAACCATTAATAATTTCTAATTTAATGATTATTGATTAATTTTTTTATTTAGTTCTTCAGCTATTAGTTTTGCAGAATTACCTATTGATATAGTTATTTTTTGTGAAGTACAAAAAGAACTTTCCACACATTTTATTTTCTTTAAATTTACAGTATCAATATCTTCTTTTTTCATGAAGTTTATTGATATTTTTTTATGAGTAGCACATGCATTTTTGATATTTTTAATACCACCTAAAGCATTTATTAATTTCTCGATATTAAAAGGAATCTTTTTAGATTTTGATAGTTTATGATTTACTTTTGGTTTCTTTTTACCAAATAATCACACTGCGTTATTTTTCCTCGTCGAAGTTTTTAATTTTTTCCATTGTTTTAGTTGCGTTTACATTTGTATCGGCAGCTTTTTGGCGATAACGATCAATTTCTTCTTCCATTGCTTCAGAAATTGGTAGGTCTTTATCATCGTTAGGGGTTGCATCAGGAACATCTAATGGTGATATATCAATTTTTGGCAATAAAACATGAATTGAATCTCTGTTAAATCCAACAACAAGGTTTTCTCTTACGGTATCAATCATAATTGGTCTTCTTAAAATTGAAGGATTTTCAATAATGAAATTTGAAGCTTCTTTAATTGAAAGGTCATTTAAGTCTATTTTTAAATTTTTAAAAACTTTTGAGTTTTTAGAAATAATAGAATCAAACCCTTCTTCAGAGATCTTTAAAATTTCGCGAAGTTCGTTATGAGAAATGACCGAAGCAAAAATATTTCGAGTTATAAACTCAACATTATTTTCTTCCAACCAATCCAAAACCATTCGACAAGTTTTACACGAATGTGTTATATACACTTTTATCATACAAACATTATTATACATTTTTGATAAAATATTTTATACTTTTTTTTATTTAAAAAGAATACTTAGATATAATGACTTTATGAAAAGAATAGTAAGTGGAATAACTCCTAGTGGAGATTTAACCTTAGGAAATTATATTGGTGCAATAAAAAATTTTGTAAAACTACAAAATGAATATGAGATGTTTATTTTTGTAGCTGATTTACATGCAATTACTGCAAAAAAAGTTAAACCGGAATCATTAAGAAAAAACATTAAAAATATTATGGCATTATATATTGCTTGTGGTTTAGACCTTAATAAGGTTCATTTATTTGTGCAAAGTGATATTCCTGAACACGCTAATCTTGGTCACTTATTATTAACATTAACTAGTGTTGGGGAATTACAAAGAATGACTCAATTTAAAGATAAAGCTCAAAAACAAACTAACTCAACTGTTTCTATTCCGACCGGTTTATTAACATATCCCACTTTGATGGCTGCTGATATCCTATTATATGATCCTGACTTAGTTCCTGTTGGAAAAGATCAAAAACAACATATTGAATTAACTCGTAATATATCTCAAAGATTTAATAATGCTTTTGGAAAAACATTTGTTGTACCAGAACCATTCATTTCGCAAACTGGTTCAACAATTAAGGATTTAACTAATCCAACTAAAAAAATGTCTAAATCTAGTAAAAAAGAAAAATCATTAATTAAGCTTTTAGATAATCCTGAAGTTGCTTATAAAAAGATTATGTCTGCTGTAACAGATAGCGAAAATAAAGTTTATTATAATCCAGCTACCAAACCTGGAATATCTAATTTAATAGTTATTTATGCTGAATTAAAAGATATAGAAATTGAAAAAGCAGAAAACTTATTAAAAGATATGAACTATAAAGAACTTAAAAATGCTGTTGGATTAGAAGTTAAAGGATTTTTGGAAGATCTACAAAATAAATATAATATAGCACTTAAACAAGTTAAAGAAGTGAGAAAGAAAAATGCCACCATAGTTAATGAAGTGGCATCTAAAAAATATAAAGAAGTAAAACAAAAAATGGGATTTTGTTAATCTTTTCTAGAAAATGTTCCAATTACTGATTCAACTTTTGTAAATGATATTCATGCTTTTGGATCATGCGATTTGACGACTCGTGCAAATGATTTCATTTCATAATAAAGTAGTATAGTGACTATTTGATAACGCTTCCCTTTGGTGTATCCACTTTTTACTTCACTAATTCTATATGAATGATGATATTCAATTTCATCAAATGCATTTTCTATTAATTTTGGATCATTAACTGAAATCTCCATTTTCATTTTCTTATATTTAGGGAAGAATCTATTTAAAGATAATGTATAAATGAAAATGTAGAAGTAACTACCACATGCATATATATTTATAAAGGAATCAAATATATTATTTCCTTTAATAATGGCTTGCACAAAAATGGCTGTCGCGGTTATTGAAAAAGCAAAAATTGATGATAATGTACTAATTGATTTTCCAGTTTTATATCCAATAAAAATTACAGGAATATCTGTTCCACCAGTTGAACCAGAAAAACGAAATGTAATTGCAACACTTATTCCGATGATAATTGCTCCAATGGCTCCTTGAACTATAATGGCCCATCCTCAATCTTCATTAATAAAACCATCCTTATTTAAACTTGCATGAAATGGATTGGCATTTGCAAAAATACTAATTTTATTGACAACAATTGATGAAATTGCAAGAGAGATCAAGAATACCATCGTAAAAAAAACTAAGTTTTTTCTTGGATATTTTATAAACGCAAATATGATCAAGGGGATATTCATTCCTAAATTCATAAGTCCAAATCATTGATTATTAATTTTAAAAGTATAGACAAAAAATTGAGTAATAGCGATATAACCAGTTAAATATATATTAGCTTTATTCAAAAAGATTGTTTGACCAATTGAATATAAGAACCCAGCAAAAAAGATAACCAAGGTATTTGTAATTATTGTATTTTTAGTATTTTTTAATTTAAATAGTTTTATCATAATAATATAATATTAACTTAGTATTGACTTAATTTGTATAATTATTTTGTCACTAGAATTTTTTGAAATAGTAAATTTTAGTTTTTCATCAAAAATATAGTAATTGCCAATCTTTAATATCTTAACTCCTAATTGCTTTATTAATCATGATTTTATGCTTTGTTTATTGGCTAAACTCTTTTTAATATTAAAATTAATATCATCGAAGAAGTTAATAATCTCTATCATTTTAACTTTTGGGAAAAGGTGATATTCTGTCATAGAAATTTGTTGTATTGGTGGATGACGATCGGTTTCATCATATATTTCACCAACGATATCTTCAATAATATCTTCCGCTGTAACAATACCAATAATTTTTTTATGATTGCTTAATGATGAGACAAACATAATATGATTTTTTGTACTTTTAAAAAGTTGTAATCCATGTTGTAGATACTTATTTTTTGCAATAATACGACAAGGAGTAATCTTACTTTTAATAGAAGTTACTGTTTCATCGATGAATGATTTAACATAAATGTAACCGATTAAGTTTCCATTTTTTTCAACTGGTAATCTTGAGTATCCTGATTCAATGAATATTTTCTTAACCTTTTGAACTGAATCATTATAATTTACAATCGTTACATTTTCTATGGGGATCATAACTTTATAAATTTTTTTATGATTAAACTCTAGTGCTTTTTTTGTTAACCAAGCTTTATCATCACCAAGAACATGTTCTTGATTTGCTACAATAATTAAATCATGTAATTCGTCTTCTTTAATAGTAACTTGAGAAGATTTTACTAAGTTTTTTAACATGAATGTAAATGGGTAGAATATAACTTGAAAAATAGTCATTGTAAATGCAATTTTCTTCAAGTATCCTAATGGATATTTTTTAGCAATTAATTTTGGAACAATTTCTCCAAAAATAACTAATAATGGAGTAATGGTAAACACACCTATAATTGCTGCATTTTCTTGATCTAATCATGTAGATAGTAAATATGATGTCATTGTAGCTAATCCAACATTAACAATATTATTACCTATTAAAACTGTTGATAAAATAATTCCATAGTTTTTAATTTGTTTACTAATTAATATTCCTACTCTTGATTTCTTCTTGATTTCATTTTGTAGTTCTATTTTAGAAATAGAAGTATACGCGGTTTCTGATGCAGAGAAAAAAGCAGATAAACATATTAGCACAAGCATAATTGTTACTAATGTTATTCTTAATAAGTTTGCTGACATTATTGTTTTTTCTCCAAGTCACTAAATAACCCGGTATTTGATTTAAATAGAAGATTGGCTGTTCCGATTGGACCATTTCTATGTTTTGCTATGATTAACTCTGTTTCATCGTGTTGAGAAGTTTCTTCGCTTTCTGTTTGTTCTTCTCTTTTCCTATAATATTCTTCACGATATAAAAACATAATGATATCTGCATCTTGCTCTATTGCACCAGACTCTCGAATATCTGACATCATTGGTTTTTTATTTTCTCTTTGTTCAACTTTTCTTGATAGTTGTGATAATGCAATAATTGGAATATTTAACTCTTTTGCAAGAAATTTTAAATTACGTGAAATGGTTGATACTTCCATTTGTCTATTATCGCTACTATAATTACTTTTTATTGTAATTAATTGTAAATAATCAATAATTAATAGATCAATTTTTTTAATTTTATTTAGTTTACGAACCTTTCAAATTAACTCACCTAGCAATACACCAGGAGTATCATCAATAGATAAGGAAATGTTGTCAATATGAGACTTTGCAGTATCTAATTTTACTCAATCTCTATCCGACATTCTAGAAGGGTTTTTTAAAAGTGAAAAATCAATTAAAGCGGTTGTTCCCAATACCCTTTCCATTAGTTGTTTTGAAGACATCTCTAAGGAAACTAGTGCAACATGGTTTTTCTTTGCAGCATTATATGCAAAATTTAATGCTAAAGCAGTTTTACCCATTGATGGTCTTGCGGCCAAAATAATTAAATCACTTTTTTGAAAACCACCAGTAAAGTCATCAATGTTTTTAAATCCTGATGTAATTCCTGATGGTCCAGAAATACCAACCTTTTTAACAATGGCATCAATAGTTTCACGTGCTATTTTAGAAGCATTTTCAAAATCTTTTACTTTTTTATTTTTTGTTACATCAAATATCTTTTGTTCAATTAATCCTATTAGTTCTTCACTACTTTTTTTATGAGAAGTATTAATTGTTTTAAGAATTGAAGTTGTAGTCTTTTCTAATAATCTAATTTGTGTAAGATCATCAAGACTTTTTGATAATGGAATTATATTTCTTTCATCACATCCATCATTAATTAAATCACTTATATATTCTTGTCAATCAAAGTTTTTAACACTTTTTTCTTTATTTAATAAATCTACTAAATATGATATTTCGATTTTTGGTTGTTCATTTTTTTGAGTTATATAACTAATAGTATTAAATAGAAGAATATTTTTCTTATCAAAAAACAGCTCTTTACTTAAGTAATTCATATACTTATAAATTCTTTCACTATGCAATAAAATTCCGCCAAGTAAGGCTTTTTCGGTTTCAGGGTGAGTGTTATTCATCATTACCTGACTCATTCATAATCTTAATCTTTAATTTAGCTATTACTCCTTGTGACAATACTATTTTTACCACATGATCTCCCAATTGATTTATTTGATGTGTTTTTATCATATATTTATCAATAATGATATCTTTAGTAGATAAATCTGAAATAATTTTTTTTGATGTTATAGAATGGTGCACATGATTCAAACGTGCTTTTAGTTTATATACTAATTCTATTTTTTCAATTTTATCTTTTAAATCTAGACTTTTTTTCTTTTCTTCAATATTATTTGCTTCTTTTATTTTTAATCTTTTCTTTAATGCTTTTTGGGTATTTTTATTAAAAGGAACAGCAATATTTTTGCTAAACAAAAAATTGCTTGCATAACCTGGTTTTACATTAATAATGTCATCGACATTACCATCAGAACATTTTTTAATTATAATTACTTTCATCAGTAACAATAGCTTGAATTATATTTGCCTTAAATATTTCAAGCTCCTCCTTTGACCTTGCTGCAGCTGCTGAAAAATGGCCACCACCACCAACAGATTCTGCGATTTTTTGAATATTAACTCCAATTGATCTAGCAGATAGTTTATATTCTTTACTTTGGGGAACTTTAGCGATTACAAAGCTTGCTTTCCGCCCTGCAGTTCTTAAAATTTCATCTGCTGCCTTTGCTACGATATCATCAGGAGCAACATCGTCATACACAGTTAAGAAGTATCCTGCTTTTATTTGAACAAGGTTTTTTAGTATTTTTTTTAACGTTAAACTATCTTGTTCAGATATTTTTAAAACTTCTAAAGCAAACTTAGCATCTGCTCCTCATTTTTCTAAATTAGCGGCAGCATCAAATGTTCTTCAAGATGTAGTTTTAGAAAATCTGTTTGTATCTAAATAAATACCACATAGCAACATATTTACTTGTGCAGATGATAAGTTTATTTTTGTTGTTGAAAAAGAAATTATTTCAGATATGATTTCTGAAGCTGAACTAGCAGTTGTATCAATATATACATTTTGCTGTTCATGTTTAATCTTTATTGCTCCTGTTCTATGGTGATCGAAAATAAAGACATTTTTCTTATTAATATTAACCATAGTTGTAAATTGCTCAATAAGAAAGTGTGTTGAAGTATCTACAACTACAATTAATGTATTAGGTCCACTCAACATCTTTGTTTTTTTATTGTTTGTAAATATTTCGTCTATTTCTTGTTTTTTAAATAATTTATTTATTGCTTTCCTTGTTGTATTATCTCAATCAACATTAGCAATATTAACTGGTTTACTTGATAAAGATTTAACAATTGCATAAACCCCTAAAGCAGCTCCAATTGCATCTAAGTCTGATTTAACGTGTCCATGAATAACAACATTCTTAATAGTAGAACTTCTAATTTTTTTAATAAGACGTTCAGAAAAACTTTTAACTTTAATTTTAGATTCACTAAACATAGCCTCTGAATTACCACCATATGTTCTAATACTTTGATTTGGAGAAATAACAACAACTTGGTCTCCACCTCTAGATTGTGCTTGTTTTAATGCTTCTTGAGAGTTTTTTTCTAATTCTCTTAAAATTAAATTTTCTTCAGATACACCCAATGAGATATTGGCCCTAATTTTTAACTTTTTACCAGCTATATGAATATCTTCTAAGAAACTAAATCTATTTTCTTCCATTATTTTTAGAGATTCTTTATTAGATATTATCAAGAACTTTCCATTTGAATATTGACGATAAATAATTTGAAAGTCTTTTTTCATTTCATCTAATTTATCAGTAACAATTCTTTGTAATTTAAAGGTTCCTTCATCTCCAAGGTCGATTTGATATTGTGCATAATTATCAATTTCTAATTCAGCTAATACGATTTTCTCATTAATAAATCTTGATGTTAGCTCATTTTCACTAGTAACATCTTT
Organism: Cyathermia naticoides; assembly: GCA_033042655.1. Classification (NCBI taxonomy): domain Eukaryota; kingdom Metazoa; phylum Mollusca; class Gastropoda; order Neomphalida; family Neomphalidae; genus Cyathermia; species Cyathermia naticoides. The sequence goes on from JAUTWP010111051.1 coordinate 32,849, forward strand.
TAACAAAATAACGTTTTTATGATGGAAAAAAGTATATTCAAATATAGTTCCATTAAGTTTAATAACAGCATTTTTAATTCCAGACATTAAATATGAATGATCTTCAATAACATTTGTTAAACTAATTCCTAAAAACTGGTCAAACCCTTTTTTTTCTAAATATGATGAAACTCATACAATATCTTCATTTTCATCAAAAACTAAAATACCAATACCACTATTTGCAATAATTTCTTCTACATAATATTGAAATGAATTGGCAATTAATGATCTTTGTTTAATTTTTGAAACCATTAAGAATCATAGGAATATCATTACAAAAAATGCTTGAATTGCAAAAATAGAAAAAAATAGTATTCTTTCAAAATCACTTGAAGAATACATTTGAGCAGTTACAACCAAAGAAACTAATGTAAAAATTAGTCCAGCGACTGTAAAAAAATATCATGTTTTAAAGTTTTTAATCATAGTATTATAATTTTACTAAATAAACATTAATTTAGTTATCTTTAATTCTTGTTTTTTTAACTCTTGGGTTTGTGTAAGGGATTAAAGCCATAAATCTAGCTCTTTTTATTGCTGTTGCAATCATTCTTTGATGTCTTGCAGAAGCACCTGTCATACGACGAGGTTTAATATTACCATGATGATTTAAGAATTTTCCTAGCAATTCAATATCTTTATAATCTACATAATTTAACTTATTTACAGGTGAGTATTTTTTTATTTTTAATATTTTTTTATTTTGTTTTTTGTACATATATCTTTCCTTTTTTTATAATTCAATATCTCATGGGATATCATTTTCTTCATCTTCAACAGTTGGTTTTTCTGTATCTTTTGAAAATGTCATTTTCTTATTATCTGTTGGTTTTTTATAGTTATTATCTGTATTACTTCTTTTTTCTAAAGAACTAACACTATCAGCACTTACTTCATATCTTGTTACAAATTCATTTTGCTTGTTTTTATATGTTGAAGAAGTTAAGCTACCTTCGATAGATACTAAAGCACCTTTTTTAATGTATTTACTTACATATTCTGATGTTTGTCTTCATGCAACGATTGGAATAAAATCAGCAGTATCTCTACTATATTTACGATTAATAGCAATGGTAAATCTAGTATAAGAAATTCCAGAAGAAGTTTGATATTTTTCAGGATCTCTAACTAATCTTCCGATCATTACAACATTATTTAGACTTGCCATCTCTACCATCATTTTTATAACCGTAAGCAGGTTTGTTATAACCTTCTTTTTTACGATCATGGTATGAAGTTCTAGGTTTGTTTCCGTAACCTCTTTGTTCATATTTACCTTCAGGTTTTTTATAAACACGTTTAGGTCTTGGCTTAATAATTCTATTTAAACCTACTTCTGAATCTAAATTAATAATAATTTGTCTAATAATTTCTTTATTTAATTTAGAACGTCTAGTAAATTCAGCAATACTATCAGGTTCAGCTTCAATAGTTGCTAGAAAATAAGTTCCTTGTGTAATTTTGTTAATTGGGTATGCAAATTTAGTTCTTTCCATTTTTTCAAATGTTTTTACACCATTTACAAAAAGTTCTTTTAAAAACTTTTCAATGTTTTCTTCAGGTGTTGAAAGCGGGCTAATCAGCATGATTTCATATTTTGTCATTTTTCTCCTTATGGCCGTTGGGTTATGAATAACCAAGGGTTTTATTGTGTTTAAAAATTATACATTTTTTTATTATTATTTTTTTTTTGCACTTATTTAATAAATTAAATGAATGAGTTTAGTAGTATTTTGCGGGCTTTATCTATGTTAACCATTTTTAATACCGATACAAATAAATAGTCAACTTCTAGTTTTTTCATTTTTTTAATAGTAATATTTTTCATTTTCTGATTTAGCTTATCAAATTTTGTACAAAAAATAAAAAATCTTTTTTTATTGAACTTCATAAACTCAATCATTTGTAGATCCAGCTCTGTTGGACCAACTTTAGAGTCAACTAAAATAAATGTTGTCACAAGATTTTCTCTTTCAAGAAAATATTCTTTAACAAAAGAGTCCATTTCAATTTGTTTTTGTTTATTAACTCTACTAAAACCATATCCCGGTAAGTCGACAATAATATTATTATCATAATCAAAAAAGTTAATTAATTGTGTTCTACCTGGAGTTTTTGATGTTCTTGCTACTTTTGAATTGGTAATCTTATTAATTAGTGAAGACTTACCAACATTAGACCTACCAATAAAACATACCTCTCCTCGATCATGAATATAGTAATTAGATGGATTGGTTGAAGATTTAATAAATGTTGTCATAAAATTATTTTACTTGATAATAAAAAAACTAGGAGATTGAACTCCCAGTTTTTTATATACTTATTAAAATATTACATATCCATAAAGTGTTTGAATGTTCTAATAAATTGTGCTACATATGAGCTTTCGTTATCATATCATGTAACTAATTTATATAGTTTACGTCCATCTGATTCTAATAAAGCAGTCATTTGAGAATCAAAGATTGAACCATATGTACTACCAATAATATCTGAAGAAACAATTGGATCTACTTCATATTGGAATGAATCTGATGCATGTTTTTTAATTCCTGCATTTAATTCTTCAATTGTTACATCTTTTTCTAATTCAACAACTAAATCAACAACTGATCCAGTAATAACAGGAACACGCATTGCAATTCCATGTAATTTTCCGTTTAGTTCAGGAAGAACTTTACCAACTGCAATAGCTGCTCCAGTAGTAGTTGGAATAATGTTAGCTGCTCCAGCTCTTGCTCTACGTAAATCAGCGTGTGGTGCATCTTGCATTCTTTGATCTGCTGTAAAAGCATGTACTGTAGTCATAAATCCTATTTTTAAACCAAATTCTTGGTGAAGTGCATTTGCTAAAGGTGCTAATGCATTTGTTGTACATGAAGCTCCAGAAATAACTTTATCATCTGCTGTAATAGTATTTTCATTAACTGAATAAACAATAGTTTTTACGTTTCCTGCTTTTGCAGGTGCTGATAAAATAACTTTTTTAGCTCCAGCAGTAATATGTTTACTTGCTCCTTCTTCAGAAACAAAGAAACCTGTTGATTCAATAACACCATCAATTCCTAATTCTCCTCAAGGTAATTTTTCTGGATCTCTTTCTGAGTAAATAGTAATTTCTTTTCCATTAATTTTGATTCCATTTTGAGTTGCTTCAACTTGTCCATCGAATCTACCATGTGCTGTATCATATTTTAAAAGGTGAGCAAGTACCTTTGGACTTGTTAAGTCGTTAATTGCAACAACTTCAACATCATCCATTTTTGCTAAGTGACGGAAAGCTAATCTACCAATTCTTCCGAAACCATTAATTGCGATTTTTTTCATTTTTCTCCTATATAAATTTAATTTATGCAATTAATTATACAACAATAAAAAATAAAAAAATATTTTCAAACCTTTTAGTTTCTTAAGTTTTTACCAGTTATTTCGAATGGAGTTGAAAGCATTTTAATTCTTTCAATCAGCTTTTGTCCATTGTATTTTTGATATGTTTTGTTAAAAGTTGTAGTACTTTCTTTTTTTAATAAATTTGCAAAACTATAATTCGAAGAAAAGAATGTCATCAACCTTCTTTCCGCTCTTCAATTAAAAAGATTAAATAGATAATCATCTCTAAATCATTCAACTACAGTTTCTCCGCCAATATCGTCAATAAATAGAAAATCTACATTCTTAATTTTATTAATTACTCCATTTTTATCATTACTAGCTTTAATATAAGCAAGAAATTCAGATGTATTAATGAAAGCGACTTTACTATTATATGACATACATAAATTTGCCATCAACTTTAAAAGATAGCTCTTACCTGAACCGATGCCACCATATAAATAAAATCCTTTTCCAATATTGTAATCAGGTTTATTGTCTTTAATTTTTTTAATTATTTTTTTTAATGGTGTGACCACTTCACGAAATGAATTTTGATTTTTTGTAAATGTTTTTAATGAAATCGATGGATCAACTCATGATATCTCTTGTGTAATAATATTTTTTCGAGAAAATGACTTATTTGTACGAGATAAATAATGTTTTCGATGTATTTCTCTATTTTCGTCCATAAATAATGTTGATTTAAACCTAGTATTTAATTTAAACTCTTCTTCTACACTGCATAAAATTGGTAAATTTGAAAGTATTTCTTCAAAAGTTAGATTATTATTTTTAATGAAATCTTTAATTTCTTTAATTTTATTTAGTTCTTTAATAGTATTTTCAATTAATTCTTTTTTCATATTTTATTTTAAATATCCTTAAAAAGGTTTGCAAATGGATTAATAATCTCATTTTTTTCTTGATCGGTTTCTTCAGTTTCGTGTGAAATAACATAATTATTTTTAGACTTAGATTTTAGTGCGTTTTCGATATGAACTTTAATATCATCAAATACTTTTATATTTTTTTCATAGTACATATCATTAGCAATTTTTTCAATATAATTAACAATAATACTTCTATCATTAACATTATAAGAATGGTTAATCAATAAATTTATAGATTTATCTAAATAATTTTCTCTTAATCTAAAAATCATATTTTTTTGAATAGAAATTGGTGTAGCGCCTGTTAAAAACTCAATAAATTTATTTGATGGTAAATTAATAATTGCATCTTTAAGATTGAAAACTTTTTTTAAATCTATATCTTTAGTATATTTGGTTGCATCACTATCAAATTTTAATTTAAATAAATCTACATATTTAGTAGAAATATCTAAGAAATCATCTTTTGGAATAACAACTGGTTTAAATTTAATTAATAGTTGTTCATATAGAACATCTCCAATAGCTTTTTTTAGAGCTCTTGAGAAGAAAGGATTTTTTTGAAAAGATGCAGGATCAAGAGGTTTAATTAATTTAAATATATATCTATTACCTTGCACATTTTGATAAGTCTTCATTAAACCCATTGCTTCAAGTAATTTTCTGCAATTATCGAACTCAACGATATCAATATATAGATGTGAAGTAATTTGTTTAATTTGATACCCTTTAAAATAATCTTCATCAACTTTTGAAGTATCAGATAGATATTGATATAAATTAATAGCATTAGATTTAATAAGTGGTGTATAAAAAGAACGTAACATCAGAAGATCAAAATTATTTTGTTTATAAGATAACTCGATTCTAAAGTTATTTGTTAATTTCATAAAATCCACTCCTTTTTGATAATTTTTTAAGATTGATTGTCTCATTATATAACTCAATTATTTAAAAATATTTTTTAAAGTAATTTATCATATTTTATTTTAGTTTTTTTACTTATGTTTTGAACATTCATATATTTATATTAATCAATTGTGCATTGTTTAAAAAAACTTTTAAACATTTGATAATTCTTAATTAATTTTTAAATAATTTAATATAAATTTTTTAATAAAATCAGTTTTTTGCGGTCCTTAAATTGACCAAAAAAGGTACCTTAAAATTTACAGAATTTTCCATTGTTTTTTTAATTAATATTTTGTATTTTTCAACATATTCATCTTTAACTTCAAAAACCAATTCATCATGAATTTGTAATAACAGACTACATATTTTTGGATTTATAGCCTTAATTACTTCTATTGATGCGATTTTAATGATATCTGCTGCAGTCCCTTGAATTGGAGTATTTACGGCAATACGTTTTGCAAAACCAACCCTTTTTAAGTAATTAGATGGCAATAATCTAATACGCCCAAATGCAGTTTTAATCATTTTATTATTAAATGCTTTTTTAATAGATTTATCTTGGAATTCTTTTAAATCTGGATATTGGTAATTATAGTTTTCGATTAGTTCTTGTGCTTTATAATTGGGAATACCTAGTTGCTTGGCCAAACCAAATGATGTCATTCCATACATAATTCCAAAATTTACTGATTTTGCTTTATATCTCATATCATTGGTTACATAATCGATATCAACATTAAAAATCTTTGAAGCTGTTTCTTTATGAATATCAATATTATTTTTAAATACCTCAATATATTTAGGAGATTCTGATAAATGAGCTAAAATCCTCAACTCTATTTGAGAATAATCTGCAAAAATAAATGAATACCCAGGTCTTGAAATAAATGCTTTTTTAATTTCCTTTTGATCAATATTATGTGTTGATATATTTTGCATATTAGGAAAAACAGAAGAAAGACGGCCAGTTTCAGTTTTTGTTTGTAAAAAAATTGTGTTTATAACCTCATTTTTTTGAAATTTTAATAGTGAGTTAATATAAGTTGATTCTAGCTTTTCCCATTTCCTATACTCGATTAACAATGGAATTAGTGGATGTTGATCTTTTATCTCAGAAAGGGATTCTATAGAAGTATCTAATTTTCCTTTTTTAACTATATGAAGAGTTTTATAAATTAATTCCTTTAATTGTAGGGGGGAGTTAAGATTAATTTTATTATTTATTAATTTAAAAATATTTTTTTTACAATTATTTATTAATTTATTAATTTTTATTTTAAACGTATTTAAAAAATCTAAATCAATCATAACCCCTTTACTTTCCATATCAAATAGTATTTTCTGATATGGTTTTTCGATATTCTCGTAAATATTATTTAGTTCCATCTCTCATAACTTATCAATACCATTAAAATAAATTAAGTACATACCTTTTAATTCATATTCAATAAGATCACTTAAATTCTTTTTAACTTTTTTAATATAAGTTTTTGTAAGAAATTCAGATCTTTTGAAGATTGTTATTTCATTGCTTTTACATACTTCGTATAAGCTATTTTCTATGTTCGGATTTAATAAATAGTAGATTAACTGAATGTCATCTTGAATATTGTTAATTTTTATATTATTTAAATCATAATATCTCATTATTTTTTTTGAATTAAATAATATTTTTTTATTATTTAATTTTAATATCTCTAGTAATTCTTCATCTAATGCATTATCGTAATAATGAAATTCTCCACGAAAGTATATGGCAGCCGCAAGAGGTTTGCCGATATGGTAGTTGTCTGAATCTAATATTAATTGAAAGAAAATAATATTACGAAGTATTTTATTATCATTTTTTATTAATTTTTTATTAATATTACTAATAATATTTTTAGAATTATTTTCATTAAGGAAGCTTAATTTAGAAACAATTGATCTTAATTCATATTTCTCTAAGAAAATATTTAAATCATCATGAGGAACAAAATGTCCTGGCATATCACTTAATTTATCTTCAATTTCTAATTCAGTAATTAAAGTAATTATTTTTTTTCATACTAATAACTTATCTCCACAAATAGCAAATTTTTCTTCTTGTTTTTTTGGTAATTCGCTTATATGAGAAATTATATTTTCAATATTATTATATTTTGCTAATAACTTAACAGCACTTTTAGGTCCAATACCTGGTACTCCCTTAATATTATCAGAAGGATCACCAACTAATGATTTATAATCAATTGTTTGCTCAGGATAAAATCCAAGTTTTTCATAGAAATTATCAATATTATATTCATCAAGAATTTTAACTCCCTTTTTATTAAATACAACCTTAACATTTTCACTAACCATTTGTAGTAAATCTCTATCTGAAGTTAAGATATTGATTTCTAATTCGTTTTTATACTTTGTCGCTAAACTTGCAATAATATCATCCGCTTCATAATTAACTAATTCTGAGTGAGAAATCCCTAATTTTGTTAGTAATTCTTTTAGTACAGGAAATTGAAGAATAAGTTCTTCTGGCGTTGGTTTTCTTCCACCTTTATACTCACTATAATCTTCATGTCGAAATGTTTTCTTTCCAGCATCAAAAGCAATATGTATATTTGATGGTTTAATTTTATTTATCGCCGCAAGAAGCATATTAAAAAAAGTTAAAACCGCATTAGTTGGAACTCCTTCGCTAGTTTTTAGAATTTGGTCGCTATTAAATGCTGTTGCATAATATGCTCGGTACATTAAGGAATTTCCATCAATTATTAATAATTTATTTTTCATATTTCCCTTTCAAAGAAAGTACATCTTCCAAAATAAAGGAATGACGGTTATTACGATTTTGTAGATGTATATTGCATTCAATTATATTATTTACAATTAGTTGATGACTTTTTTGTTTATAAATGTTTGGAAAAACAACCACTTCTATAGTTGCTGATTGATCACCAAATGTAATAAATGCCATTTCATCACCTTTTTTGGTCTTAATTTTTTTAATTCTTGAAATCAATCCAATTGATTTAAATCAATTACTTTTAATATTGTTAGTTAATAACTTGGTTTTGTTTGTTTGAAACTTTTGAACAGGGTGAATTGTAATAAAGTTATCATATACCTGTTTATCCATGCTTGATTCCTCAAATATATCAAGTTCTTGTTTTTGCATTATTGGCTTGGGTATCAAGTTAAATTTTAGTACTATCTTTCCTTCTTTTTTAATTGATATTAGCTCATAATATTTAATTGCAGAATCTAAGTTGGTTAATAATGTTTTTTTATTTCCAAATTCAGATAATGCATTCCCTTTTATTAAGTTTTTAATTAAAGCGCTTGGAATTCCATTTTTTTTCATCCTTGCAACAAAAACAAAGAAATCTTTATATATACCATTCGTTGTACGTTCTTCAATTATTTTTTTATAATTAACACTACCAATTCCTTTAATAATTCTAAATGGTGCAATAATATTGTCGTTTTTAATGAAAAAATCTTTTTGAGATAAATTAATATTGGGTGGAATAAAATTAATTTTATTTGATTTCACTTCATTTATATACTCTAAAAATAAGTATGGGTTTTCACTTGAAGTGTTCATTAAAGAGCAAAAAAAGTGAGTTGGAAATTTAACCTTTAAAAAGGCCATTCAGTAAGCAATTGTAGAATATGCTGTTGCATGTGCTTTATTAAATCCGTAATTTGCAAATTTAAGAATATAAGAAAACACTTCATCTATTTCTTTTAATGAATGTCCTAGATTTTTTGAACCTATATAAAATTCACTTTTTAAGCTATTAATTTCACTAATCCTTTTTTTACTAATTGCTTTTCGTAAGATATCTGCTTTTGAAAATGATAATCCTGCAAAATTTTGAGCTATTTTCATGATCTGTTCTTGATAAACAACGATACCATAAGTACTATTTAGTATTTTACTTAGTGATTTAGAAATTAAGTCGTATGGAGATTTATTATTTTTACGTTTTGCATATAACTCTATATATTCCATAGGTCCAGGTCTATATAGTGCATTAACAGCAATTAAATCATTGAACGTATCAATCTTAACTTCTCTTAATGCATTTCTCATTCCCCTTGATTCAAATTGGAAAATACCATTAGTGAGTCCGGATGTAAATAGATCATGCACCGATTTTATATTTAAAGGTATTTGCTCTAAGTTTATCCTACGTCTAAAGGAAGTGTGAATCGAATTTTGAATATTATTTATTATTGATAAATTACGTAATCCCAGTATATCTATTTTAATTATTCCATTACTCTCTAAGTAATTCATTGAAAATTGTGTATGTAATACCCCATCCACTTCAATTGTTGGTACATTTTTTCAAATTTTTTGATCCGATATAACAATTCCTGCGGCATGAGTACTAATTTGCCTTGGCAATCCTTCAAGAGTTTTTGCTAGATTAAATATTTTTTTAATAGTTTCATTTTTATCTACATATGATTTAAACAATGATATGTTTTTATAAGATTCTTCAAGTGATTCCGAACTATTAAGACAATTTGTTAATTCATTAACTTCATGCAGTGGTACATCAAAATATTTTGCAGTATCTCTAATAGCCATTTTTGCACCAAACTTTTGAAATGTAATAATATGTGCAACAGAGTCATTTTCATACTTATCAAAAAGATAATTGATAACTTCTATTCTTCTTGTGTCTTCTATATCTATATCTATATCTGGAAATGTTACTCGTTCAATATTTAAAAATCTTTCAAACAATAAATCATATTCTATTGGATCTATTGTAGTTATTCCAAGTAAATAACTTATTAGTGATCCTGGTGCAGATCCACGTCCAGGACCAATTACTATTTTTCTATTTTTTGCTCAATGAATAAAATCATAAATAATTAAAAAATAATTTATAAATGCCATTTCCTTTAATATGTTGAGTTCATATTCAAAACGTGATAAGTACTTTTGTAAAAGATTTTTATTTAATTTCTTTTCTGAAAGGTTTTTTAAACATATTTTTTTTAAATGTGAATAAGCAGTAATGTTGTTGGGTGTATTAAACTTTGGTAATTTAAAAACTTTTTTAGGAATAATTAAATTACAATTTTTTGATATTTTTTCAATAATTTTAAATAATTCTTTATTAATTTTTAATTCTTTATTTAATATTGGATTAATTTTATAAAAACTATTTTTAAAGACTTTTTCCGTATTTTTAGATGGATTGATGAACCTTAGCAACTCTAGAGTTTCTCATTGATCCTCATATAAGCATAAAGTTCTTAATAATATCTCTGAAGGAAGGATTTCAATATCCTCAATAATAGGCAGCTTATCATTTTCTGGGTGATTAACAATAAATAAATCTTCTTTAGCGATTTTAATGTTAAGTTTATAGTCTATATTACCATTAAACTTTGAAGATAATTCAATTATATGCTGATATCCCTTATAGTTCCTTGCAAATATTACTAACTTATATCCATTAAACTTTAAATCTATTCCAATAATGGGTTTTATTTTATTTTTTTTACATTTCTCGTAAAACTCCATAGCACCATAAAGAACATTTGTATCTGCAATTGCCAAGGTTTTAATATTATTTTTTTTTGCAAAAGTAATTAAATCATCAATACGTATTGATGACTCAAAAATCGAGTAATTAGTTTTTGTAAAAAGATTAATATAATTAGACACTTATTAATGATATCATTATAATTTTTTAATTAATTAATTTCTATTTTTTCAATATTATTTATTAATTTTTCTTCATTTTCTAATAAATTAGGAAGCTCATTTTCTAAAGCTATACATTCCCTAACTCTTGGTTTTATAATTGGTTTTTTAGGAGCAAAAAGTTCACAACTTTCATTAGCTTGGATTATAGAAATTTTATATGTCCCTATTTTCTTCCCTAAATCAATTGTTTCTTGTTTATCTGCAGTTAGCAATGGTCTAAACACCGTTGTATTTGTTACTGCTTGGATTGTATTTATAGATTCCAGTGTTTGTGATGCAACCTGTCCAAGATTTTCACCATTTGCAATTGCAAGATATTTATACTTTGTTGCTAATTTTGATGCGATTCTATAAAATGATCTCCTCATTAAGGTAATTCTGTATGATTCTTTGCTTGCGAATTCTATTAAGTACATTAAATCGGTGTATTTACTTAAATATAGTGTTGATGCATGTTGGTATTTATTCATTAGCTTTATAATGTCTTTAATTTTATTAACTGTTACATCATCTGTGTGAGGTGGAGTTATGAAAGAAAGAAAATCAACCTTTAAACCCCTTTTCATTAAATTATATGTAGCAACTGGGGAATCGATACCACCAGATAACATCATTAATACTCTACCGTTTATACCGACAGGGTATCCACCAGGCCCTTTTATCTTTTCATGGAATATATAAGTAAAGTTCCTTCTTATTTCAATATTAATTTTTAATTCAGGGTTTTTTATATCTACCTTTAATTCTGGATAATTATCAAGAATTTGACCACCTAATTCCATATTTATTTCATTTGATTTTTGCTTAAATTCTTTTCAATTCCTTTTAGTTATAACCTTAAATGTTTTATATTCTTTATTTTTAAGGACATGACCGACCAGTTTATCAACTGTTGTTTTTATAATATCAATATCTGTACTTACTTTTATAACTGGTGAAAATGATGAAATACCAAAAAGGTAGTTTAGTCCATTTAAGTTTTTTTCACTATAATCAATAAACATTCGATCAAATTCGGTAATCGGCTCAATATCTAAGATATTTTTAAGATTAGATTCTAAACATCTGATAAAATGCATTCTATTTTTACCTTTTGTAGTTAGTTCTCCATATCTTATCAAGATCTCATTATATTTCATTTCACACTCCCCAATCCATGTTGTGTAATATGTTATTGATTAATCGATAACTATAATTACTAGTGTTTTCTAAGAATGATTTTGATATTCTCAGTTGTTTTGTATTTTGTTTATTTGCAGAATCGTCAATAAACTCAATCAATAATGAATGCATGGTAATAAGTGTAAATTGGTTTTCTATTTCCATTTTTAACTCTATGAATAATAGCCTTATTTTATCAACCTTTTTCGCTAGAGATGCTGCTTTTTTAAAATGTTGTACTGATACATCTTTTGAAATTTCCTTTACTTTATTAATAATATCTAGAATATCTTTTGTATATTTTTTTGAAATTAATGGTTGTCTTTTTGTCATTATAGATAGTGCTGATAAGCCAATCTTAATATTACGGATTTGAGTAGTTAATATAGTAAATGTATTAATGTGTCTATATATTGATTTGTGAATATTTCTTTGCATTAATTCTAATTGAGCAATTAAAGAGAAAATTTGTGATATTTTTGATATTAATGCGGAAAAGGGAATATCAGGGTTTTTTCAACTTTGATTCAAGTTAAATGATTTAGATTTTAAGCTTTCTTTTCCCTTAAGTCATGATTTGTATTCTATTTCTTTTAAGGAAAAAAAAGTTTTTGCTGTTTTACTTTTATTTATAAGTTCATGAAATTCGTCATCTAGAAAAATAAAGCATTTATTCATTTTCTTAATTTTATTAAAAATGTTTTCTTCATTATCTTTTAAATAAAGGCAACATTGATTTTCATACTTAATATTATTTTTCATTTTTACAATTTTAATTGTTAATGATATCAATTGATTTTCATAATCATTAAATACTTCAGTAGAGTCAAATTTCTTACTTAATAGTTCTAGTTTTTGTTGGCAATATGAATTAAAAGAGTTATAGTCGATATAAACTAATTCTGTATTGGCTAGTTTTTTTAGTTTTTTATATTCCTCATTATTTATAGTTATTAGCGAAGGGATGTAATCGTATAGTCAATATGCAATTTTAGATGCCTTATCAACAACGGCTGCTAAATTAGCTAGATCTAATCTTATATCATTAATTATAGTTGCACAACTTCTTCAGTTTGCTTTCTTATAATATTGATTAAACTTTAATAAAAATAATTCTATTGCATCTATTTTTTTATCAATTACTTTATTTGTAGAAGGATGTAAAACCTTTTCTACTAAATACTTAGCTTTAATTTTTTTAAAATAAATTCTTAATAAAGATTTTTCTTTATCTAAATATTTATCTGATTGAAGAAGTCTTAATAACTTTATTTCCATGCTTCTTCTTCGGGATTCTAATCTCGCATAGTATGGAGTGTATTTATCAATAACAGTATTAATTGACATTCTATTTTTTTTTGATTTAGGTATATGTCTTTTTCAAATTTTAGTTCTTAATTCATAAATTTCTTTTTCAATAACTTCTATTTTCTTTTCAAATTCCAAATATTTATTTTTATATTCAGTATTTTTTTGAGCAATTATCTCTAATCTTTGTAGGCCTTTTTCAATATTCTTAATTTTTAATGAATACACCTTTTTATGAAAAACATTATATTTTTTATAAGCTTTTTGATTTAATAAAAATATAGTTAACGAAAAAATACCCATCGCTAATGCAACTAGGAATATCCCAAAACTAATTCAAAGTAAAATAAATTCTCATCTAATCATTATTTTTAATTATAGTTAATTTTCCTATAAATTGCTTTTATGTTATAGAATAAATAGTACTCATTATTTTATATAGAAGTGTACTTCAGTATTAAATTATTAGTTGATTAAATATATGGCATTGTGTTGTAAGTAAGTTTGCTGAAGATGGAAATCATTAACATATAGTTGTCAATTAAGAGATTTAACCTTAGTATACGTATGAGTAAAAAAAACTAAGGAGATAATATGGGAAGATATAGAGGACCTGTTAATAAAAAATCTAGAAGATTAGGTTTTTCAATTTTAGAAACAGGAAAAGAATTTACAAAAGGTAAACAAAGAACAACTGTACCTGGACAACATGGTGGAGCTAGACAAAAGAAAAAATCTGATTATGGATTACATTTAGCAGAAAAACAAAAACTAAGATTTTTATATGGAATGAATGAAAAACAATTTAGAACTACTTTTTTCAAAGCATCTAAAAGAAGTGGTATTACTGGTACTAATTTCATGCAAATGTTAGAAACTAGATTAGATAATTTAGTATATAGAGCTGGTTTAGCTAAAACAAGACGTCAAGCAAGACAATTTGTTACACATAACCATTTTATGGTAAATGGTAAGAAGGCAAATATCCCTTCAATGCAAATTACAATTGGATCAACTGTGGTAATTAGACAAAAATCTAAAGATATGAAAGAGCTTTTAGAAGCTGAAAAAGGAAGAACAACTTCTGAATGAATTACTTTAGATAAAACTAAGAAATCATTTACTTTAAACCGTTTACCCGAACGTAAAGAGTTAAACAAAGAAGTTTCTGAAGGCTTAATTGTTGAATACTATAATAAATAATTAATTATTATTATCATAAAAATCCCACATTAACTTGTGGGATTTTTTTATTTAACTTTATTTATCACTAAAATTAATTATAACTTGGTAATGATTTATGATTTTTCATAGCATTAAATGCCCATGGAATAAATGCCTTTTTGTCTTGATCACTCATGCCCATATAATTAGTTAATGCAAGCACGATTGCTTGAGTTTTTTCAGACAATGACGCTTTTTCGCTTTTGATGCTTTCTATATAATTCTCAAAATTTGTAGTAAGCATTACATCATAATAATTTATACCAATTCCGAATTTATTATCACCACGTTTTCTTATATCTCCCATGAACATACTATGTCCGAACTGAGTAAACGCTTTAACGCCTGTACCCATATCACGGCCGCCATAATCAAAATCTCAAGTTGTAGCTGCAGGTGGTGTATATCCGTCTGCCTTTAATAAGTTTTCAATTTGTCTTAATGCTGGAGAGGTACATATTCCGCTTGCAAATTGGTGCAGTGGTAGATTTGCTATATCAATAGAATTAAATAACACTGCTACGTTTAAATTTCATTTAATGATTTTTTTATTTTTTCCATCTAATATTTTTTGTACTTTTTTATTCATAATATATGAATTAACATCTGTATAAGTATGAACTGGTTTGTTGTCTGGTAATATATAACCAAATGTTTCGCCTTCGTGTATTTTTAATAATTTTGATTCAAAATCTTTAAAACTAACTTTTTTTAAGGTTTTATAATCTTCATTATCTGTATATTCGAATGTTATTTTTCGACTATATGCAGAAGTTGCAGTTATTCCTACTTTTAGATTACTACTACCACACGAAACAATGCTCGAAAATGGTAATATTAATGCAAATAATGTTCCTATTTTATATATGTATTTTCTCATTTTAGTAATTCCTTTACCTTGTTTCCTTAAGGGGCATAATTGAAGGAATGGTTGTGATTCCAGTTTTCAAATCCCTTCTAATTAATAACGTTACTCCTGAACCGTAATTAAGAAAATGACTAGATTCCACTTCATAACCTATAGATAAAAAATAATAACCAAAATAAGAATCTTTTTTATATTTAGTTATATCCGCTGATGTTGCTTTCCCAATTTTATAATCAAAATGCTTTGTATTGTAATATATTTGCATCATATTAAGCAAGTTATTGTCAGTATTTAGATATGTTAGTATTTTGCTATTAGATCCAGGTTTGATAATACCAAAATCAGATGCAAGTGGATTAGACCCATACTTAGGATATGAAATTTTATGGTTAGTTAAGTCAATATTAACAGCAAATGAATGTGCTCAAGGTTGTCCTTCAGGTGTAGTGGAAAAGTCCACAGTTACATAAAAATTAGCAGTATTTTTAGTACTATTTAAAAATGATATGTTAATAATATCATCTAATGTTTCTATTTTAGCTTCGGGGAAGACTCTATTTATTATTGAATTAACATTATTTGATCGATTGTTTATTGATGCTTGATAGTAATCATTTAAAAATTTTTTTGCAGAAGCAAATTCATCTAATTGTTTTTTAGAATATCCAGAGTCTCCAGAGTCTCCACATGATACCGCACTAAAAAAAGGTATTGAGGCAACTAAAGAAATGCTTCCTATTGTATATATTATTTTTCTTATTTTCTTCATGAAATTATTAAACACTATTTTAGTGCTCAATATTAAAATATTCTTATATCCTAATGTTCGATCAAATAATTAAATCTTTTACCTTTTTTTAATAATGTTGCCTTACCAGAAAAGATATTATTATTTTTTTGAATAACAAAATCAAAATCTGTAATAACTTCTCCATTTATCTTAATTGAGTTATTAGTAATTAATTCTCTTGCTTCACGATTTGATTTAATAATTCCAAACTCATAAAGAGCATCTATAATTTTTATTTTTCTAAAAGTAATTTTTGGTATTGCATGTGCAATTCCCAAGATTTCTTCACCAGTGACAGAAAGAATATTCTTTCCGTTATATAATAGGTTTGTAATTTTAACGGCAGACTCTCAATCTTTTTTAGAATGAATTTCTGAAACAACTTCCTTTGCTAGTAATTTTTGTGGTAATAATAGTCTTGGAGATACTTCATGTTCTTTAAATATATTTATAATTTCATCTTCTGATAAACTTGTCAATCAATACATTAGTTTTTTTATATCACAATCAGGTTGTGTTACTAAATACTGATATAACTCATACGGTGATGTCATTTTTGAATTTAACCAAATTGCAGATCCAGCAGATTTACCAAATTTTTCACCATTACTTTTTAATAATAAATTGGTAGTGATACCTACAGCTCTACTATTTTGTCCATGGACTTTTTTAATCATATCTATTCCAGTTGTAATATTACCTCATTGGTCCGAACCACCAACTTGCACCGCAATACCAAATTCAGTAAATAAATGTAAAAAGTCTCACCCTTGAATTACTTGATAACTGAATTCTGTAAACGAAATACCAGTTTCTAGTCTTGACTTAACAACGTCTTTGCTAATCATTTGTCCGACGTTAATCAACTTACCAGCATTTTTTAAAAAATATAAAACATTCATTTTAGCATAAAAAGTATAATTATCAATAGTAGTAAGATTAAAACTATTTAATTGTTTTCTTATGGCTTCTTTGTTTTTATTTAAAACAGTAGAATCTAATAATTTTCTTTCAGATTTTTTACCTGAAGGATCGCCAATCATTCCGGTTGCACCACCCAATACAGCAAAAACTTCAAATCCAGCACTTTTAAATCTTTTTAAAAGCTTAATTTGAATATAATTACCTAAATGCAACGAAGGGCCTGAAGGATCAAATCCAATATATACCCTTTTATTTTCTATATTATTAAATTTATCAATATTAGTAATATCTTTTAAAATGCCACGCATTTTTAAATCGTCTATAATGTTATTCATTATTTACCTTTTGTTGGTTTTTTATATACTACCTTTTTCTTTTTAAACTTTTTAATAGAGCTTTTCTTTTTATTATTAATATTATTTACTTGATTCTTACTATCTTCTGTTATTACTTTATTTGGAACTATTGGAATAGTTTGTGTTTTTTCAATTTCATTATTTAAATTTGATCATATTCTTTGAATAGAACTAGTAGTTGTTTTGATTATGCTGATTGATCTTTTTGTTACATCATCAATATTGATGTTTTTTAAAGTTTTTTTTATTTCTTCTGCTTTTTTCTCAATATTTAATCTTATTTCATCAGATTTCATTGTTCTTGATTTTTGAATAATTTTTTCTGCTTTAGTAATAAGGTCTTTAACCACTGGTTGAATACTCTTACCAATTGATTTCAATTGTTTTCGAGTTTCTCCACCTTCTTTTGTTGATGTGTAAACCCCAATAATGGTAGCTATTCCTAAAAATGCTAATGTTCTTAGTTTCATATTTTTCCTTTCTAGTTATTTGCGAATTTCTTAACTTTATCCAACAACTTATAAACAGTATCTTTATTTCTTGCAACTAAACGTGCTCCAGATTTTAAGTTACTTTTTAATACAACATCAAAAGCATCTAAATAATTAGAAATTCTAGTTATCATTTCAACAGTTGTATTCAACATCTCTGATTTATAGGTTAAGTCTTCAACTAAATAGTCAATTTTTCTTGCGGTTATTGATATTCTACGATATGCTGAAATAATATAGATAGCAGCAAAAATTGCTAAAATTGCTAAAATTAATACTATAACAAGTATTCCAGTGGTTAATGATGACATTTTTTCTCCATAGGAAAATTTTAGCACAGAGTAAAAATAAAATACACAAATTAAGTATTTATTTACTATAATTATTTTAGAATTATTGTATTACTTGGAGGTAATGTATATGAAATTAGGAATAATAGTTGACTCGGCAAGTACTATGACAATTACGTCAGCCAAAAAAAAGGGGTGACATTTTATTCCTATAATTATTACAATAGACGGTATAGACTATCAAGATGGCATAGATTTAGATGATACCAACTTTGAAAAACTGCTAAAAATAACTAGTACTTTTAGTAGTTCATGCACTCCACCAGGACCCATTGAAAAACTTTTTAAAGAAGTTTCTAAAGAATATGATCATGTTATTTATTATCCACTTTCAGAAGGTTTATCTGCTCAAAACGATAATGCAAAATCAATAGCAAAAAATTTTAAGAATATACATGTTATTACATCAAGACTTATGGGTGTTTTAATTGAACAAGAATGTGATTATGCAGAGGAATTATCAAAAAAAGGAATAGATATTGAAGAGATGGTATCTATTTTAAACAAAAGGTCTCAAAAGGTTATGGGCGCTTTAATACCTTCAAGTTTAGAATGATTAAAAAAAGGTGGACGCATTTCCCCAGCAACCGCTGCGTTAGGTAGATTACTAAATGTAAAACCAATTATTACATTTGATGGTGCATTACATAAATTTGGAAAAACTAGAAGTTTAAAGAAAAGTTTTTTCAAAGGGGTTAATGGTGTTCATAAAAAAATAAAATCATGAGATAACTGTGAAATTGGAGTTATACATTCTGTTATTAAGGGAAGTGAATACGAACAAAAACTAAAAGAAATTGTTGAAAAACTAGAAATAATGCTTAATAGAAAGATAAAAACTTATAGATTTCCAAGAATCCTTATTATCCATGTATATTTTAATGGTATGGCTATAATGACTATGCCTAAGAAAAAAGTGTAAAAAAAATGGCAGGAGTAGCAGGACTCGAACCCACAACACCCAGGGTTGAAGCCTGGTGTTCTACCATTGAACTATACTCCTACGTTATTTTGTATGTTTTAAAAATGTTTTAATAATGTCATCAACTGATTTCATTTTATTTAATTCATCATCTAAAATAGAAACTTTATATTTCTCCTCATATTCTACAACCATTTCTACCAAATCTAATGAATCTACTCCTAATTCTTTTATAGTTTGATTTTTGGTTACTGGTTTTTTAGCGATTGTTTTTAATTTTTGAAGAATTTCTTTTTCTATGTCCATAAAAATATTATATGTTATTTTCTATTGAAATTTTATATTCCTTTGAACTTGTTTCAGTTTTATCATCATTATGTCAAGCAAAATACATATCAACATGCTGTTTATCGGTTTTTTTAACACCGACATCAACACTACCGTCCGATCTTGACATAGAGTTTATTACTATTTTTATTGCATGAGATATTAGTTCATCAGTTATATAACCCTTAGCTTCTGCATCAATTCTTAAATCATTATATAAGTCATCAGGTTTTAATTCGCCAAAGACATCATCAGATAATAAATCTTTTTCCTTGTCATCATTATCATCATAGAACATTGATATGTCATTTCCCTTATTTTGAATAATTTTATAATATGAGTATCCACCAACAAACCCTATTAAAATAAATGGCATTAAAATGAATAATCAATATTTTTTAATAAACTTAATCATTTGTTAATCTTTCAAAAAAATCAATATTAACATTATCCTCTTTAATTATTTTATCAAAATCTTCTGTTGAAAAATGAAATGAAAAATCAAATTCACTCTCATCAGGTATTGTTGGGTCATTATCTTCCTTGATTTTAAGTTTGACATCTCCAGTATTATCATCCAATAAAGCGTTCTCAAAATCTAATGATACATATATTTTTTGTTCAGTAAACACAGTTGAAAAGTTTGCTTCAATTTTAACCATCATCTTTCCCTTAAAATTATATGGAACTTGATATCCGGTTTTTGATTGTTGATCTGCATCAAAGCCTTTTTTAGTTACTTTTTTATCATAATCATAATAAGTGCTATCCTCTATTTTTAAATTCCATATATCAAAGGTAATTTCATCTCCGCCGCCACCAGATTTTGAATATCTACTTTCATAATCAAGCTTTCCGTTCAACTCTTTTTCTTCACCATCGATTTCTAAATTTCCGATAGTAAAATTTTCGGTTTTATTTTGATCAACTAATTTAGGATTTTGAGTCATGGTATAGATGTCTGCAACATCTTTTATAATTCTATTCTTTCCAAATTCGTCCTTTAATTGCATTGTTACCACTGAATATAGTTCTTGGCTATGATCTCATAGATTTTCCATACTTCAAAGGGGGTAGTCACTATACTCCGATGAATCAATGTCGCAAAAAAATCACTCGTCATCCGGATTTCCTAAAGGCAATAACTGAAGAGTTTTAAATGTAATGTTTTTATCTTCTCCAAAATTTAAATAATGCTCGCTTTGTCGAGAAGTAATATCTAAAAAGTCAAATCTATAAACTGTTTTATCGTCACAACCACTTGCTTTTAACTGTATTTCTAGAGTTGTTAGTTTATCAATTGTTAGTTTCCCTTTAGTCATCTCATCTAAATCTGCTATTGATTTTTTTAATTTAGTTTTAGAATTTATAGATATTGTTTGGCTTCCACCATATTCTCCACCATTAATAATAATAGTAACTTCCATGTCTCCCAATGGAGCCATCGCTTGAAAACGAAGTAATAACCCAGAATCTGCTTTTTCATATTTTCTAATCAATGCAGGTGCCCCATATAAAAATCCTTTTGAAAGAGGCGGGTTTTTATAAGGATTTCATGGCACCAATGTATATGGTTCATCCTTAAGAACATGAAACAAGGTATTTGTAACCTTTATTTCTTCCTTTACTACTTTTTCTTCTTCATCAACCATTGGTAAAATCATATAAACACTCTTTTCTAATTAAAGTGTTAGTTATTTTGTAATATTACTTTTTTTAATCTAAATCATCAGCATTGAATAACATTTTTATTTTTTCTAAAAACAAAAACTCTGAATTTTTCTTTGAGTATTCAAACTTTTTGGCTTTATAGTAACGTAGTTCTTCACTCATATAATTCATTTTTTTTAAATTTAAATTATATAATTGTTTGAATTTAAAAACTGCTAGAATTGCTCTAAAAAATGCTGCAACATTTGTTAATATACCTATTATAAGAAAAAATACTAAGGTTCTTTCATCGTGATGAAAACGTAATGCAAATAAGTTGAAGACTGTTATTAATCCAATTAAAATGAATATAGCTAAATTAGTTATTATAAAAATAGCAAATGATTTTCGAAATTTACTTAGAAGTTTTTTTGATATTATCTCTACTTGTTCCTTTGGTATCGCTAGATGCGTATTTGAACTCTTCATACTTCAACCTCCTTTGTGCACGCTCGATAAAATAACCTTGATTTCGAATTGCAAATATTTTATCAAACAATACTATATCCCTTGTTTTTTCATCGCTATAATGCATTGCATGAATTTTATAAAGAATAATTTCTTCATCTATTTTAATTCCCTTTTCTTCATAATCATTTGCGGTTTTATTGATTAAAAAGAAATTTAAGACGGATCCTAAAAAGGTTGATGTTGCTGTTATTCCGGCAGTAGCGAAAAAGAATCATACTGGAAATTGATTTCATAAAATTCTAGAAATAACTAATGTTGTAATGACTGTTCCTGATAAGACATTGATAGTAATTAAAACATTAATAATGTAGAAAATTATTTTACATAATTTAGATATTCTTCATTCATAATTTAATGTTTTTTCAATATAGTTTTTAGCCGATGGATGAAACCTATATCTTTCTTTAAACATATTCATTAGTCCTCCCCAAGATAGTTGTTGGATCAACCAAGAATTGTAGATTCTCTTCTACTCATAGCTTCTTCATAAATTTTTTGAATTTTTTGTTGTTTTTCATCAAGACTCATTTTAGAAAATCCATCATTGTAATGAATAATAACTTGCTGTATTTCACTAATAGCTTTTTTATAAATAGTAAATCTAGCTTGTTTTTTAAAGAATATTAAAAATACGTTTAAAGCAAATAAAGTTATAATAAATGCACAAAGGAATAGTGTTGGTCCTATTGATCCTCAAAATGTTTTTCAATTAATAATCTTGTCTTTGTAATCTTCTACAGAATAAAAAATTGCAATAAAAACTAAAATAATAGTTGTGAAGTCTAATAATAATATTAAAATACGAAGTCATAACCAATTCATTTTAAAGTAATAACATCTTTTTTTAAGAAATTGTATTCTTTCATTAGCATATTCTTCAACCTGGTCAGAAACAACTTTAGATTCTAAGAATTTTTTTGATATTGTGTAATTACTATGTTTCATGGCAAATTACTTAATTACACCCTTCGCAAAATCTGTTAATGATTTTAAATTGTGAAAATAAGTTGTAATATAGAAACCTCAAATCGCAAAACCGATTGCAATAAATGCTAATACATATATAGAAATAGTAATAGCTTTGTGAGATCCAGATTTAATTGTTAATATAGTACCAATAATAAATAAGAATATTGCTATAGCAGATATCATAATTGCAGATAAAGATATTCAATGTGCTAAATTCCCTAATTTTAAATCATTAAGAAAAACTTTATTGTTGCTATTAATTATTTTTTCAATTATATCGTTAGAAAAACCTCTAATAAAAACTACATTTTCATTTAAAAAATTAAATATAGCTAGACCAAGTCCGCCTAAAACTAATATCAATCCAATAATATCTATAATTACTATACCTAAACGTTTCATTTAATTCCTTTATACAATATTTTAATATAATTTAATAATTATTTAAAATTTAATTTAATTTAATTTTATTATTATTTTTCTTCTTCATCTTTTTTTGGTAAAACAAATTTCGGATATGGTGAAGGACCTTGAATTACTTTAGAGACCTTTTCAATTTCTCCATTAGATAAGAATGCTCCTTGAGCCCTTTGCACATGCATTCCATATAATGAAATTAATAAATCCCCATGACCTAATAGTTTTTCTGCTCCCACAGCATCTAAAATAACTTTTGAATCTATAGAAGAAGTAACAGAAAAGGCAATTCTTGATGGAATATTAGCCTTAATAACACCAGTAACAACATCTATAGATGGTCTTTGTGTAGCAATAATTAAATGTATTCCTGCGGCTCTTGCTTTTTGAGTAATCCTTTGAATTGCAACTTCAACAGTTTTCTTTGCAACATTCATTAAATCTGCTAGTTCATCTACAATAACTACTAAATAAGGTCATTTTTTTTGTTTATTTTTAACTGCAGCATCATTTCATTCTTCGAATTTTCTAACTCTGAACTGTGACATCAAACGATACCTTTTTTCCATAAGTTCTACTACCATATCTAATGCTTCTGCAGCTTTTACAGCATCAGTAATAATTGGACAATATAAATGTTGAATTCCATTATATGGTGTAAATTCTACCATTTTAGGATCAACTAAGATTATTGCAACTTCGTGCGGGCTAAATTTCATTAAAAGAGAAATAATGATTGAGTTTATACCTACCGATTTACCCGATCCAGTAGCACCAGCAATCAATAAATGAGGAGTTTTGCTAATATCAATAATTAATGGTGTTCCATCAATTAGTATTCCTAGTGCTGCCGGAAGTGTTAAACCACTATATTTGGGAGTCAGCATTTGTTTATAAACTTCTTTAAAGGCTACCATTCTTGGATTTAAATTAGGACATTCAATTCCAATAGCTGATTGTCCCGGTATTGGTAATTCCATTCGAATACTTGTGGCAGCTAAATTCATTTTTATATTATCTTCTATTGTTGCTATTTTTTTCAAGTTAGTCCCTGGACCAGTTTTAACTATATATTTAGTTAGTGTGGGACCAATAATAGTATCAATAACTTTTGCATCAATTCTAAAACTTTTAAATAGTTCGTTTAAGTTTAATGATTTTTCTAAAACTTCAGCTTTAATTTTTTCATTAGTTCCTTCATTGCTTACATCATCTAGTAATTCTATTGATACAGAATATTTTTTAATTTCTTCAAGTTGTTTTGCACTTAACATTTCATCAAAGTGAACTTGAATTTCGGTGGTATTATTATAATTTTTTGATTTACCCCGTTTTTTCTGATTTACTTGCGGTATTTCTTTTTCTTCCCCGGCATCCAGTTCATGTTGAATTTTATTTTTTAAAGAACTTAAAAGATCATTACTAATTTTTGGTTCTTCTTCGAACTTAAATTCTATTTCAGCTGTTCTTCTAATTAAATCTTCAGTAGGGTTTTTTAAAGATACTCCATCCATATTTTCAATTAATGGCGTTTGTGACCTTGTTTCCGCTTTAGATTCATTATGTATAAATATCATTTTAAATAACGCTATATATAATCAAAATCATTTGCCAGTATACAATAATGAAAAACTAATTAATAATAAAATAATTGATAAAATTCCAGATCCAATCATAGTCATTCCACTTGCGGTAATGGCATAAATAAATGCACCAAAAACTCCAGCAAGATAACTTGGTGGCTGTAAGTACTGTTCTCCTTTTGAAAAATGATTTCATCAGTCAGTAAATGCATCTCATGGTTTAAGTCCGAAAGCATAATATCCGTCCATTCTTCGATAATGGGTTCAAACTACTGTTACCATAATGAAAGACCCTGCAACAAAAAGACATCCAGCCTTGGAAATATTTAAATAATCTTTAACTAAATTTTGTTTATTTAATATTAATGTTAATCCATAATACATAAACGCAATAAAAACTAATGGAGCATATTGACCAAATACCATTCCAACTGTATAGGCATCAAATGTAGTTAATATTGGTATTTTTACATAAAAAACAATCAGCATCAATGCTGATAGCATTAATACTATGCTACCAATTAATTTATAATCTTCTTTTACTCTATATTCTCTAGTGATTTCTAGATTTAATTTATTTGCCATATACTACTATATTATACTTATTTATATTTCATATACTACAGGAATTACTACCGGTTCTTTATCAAGTGTTTTTCTAATGATTCTTTGGATTTTTTTACGCACTATTAACTGGAATTCCATTCTTTTTAAACGTTTATTATTCTTAGTTAAATCCTCATATGCATCAAAAATTTCTTCATTTATTTTTTTATAAATTTCATCTTTTTCAGCAAATCTAAAAACTCCATAATCTTGAATTTCGATTTCTTTAGAAAGGTGTTTTTTTCTAACATTATATAAAATAGATATTATGAAGACACCTTGCGCAGATAGTCTTTCTCTTTCTCTAATAACAATTTCTGAGATATCTCCAACACCAAAACCATCAATGATCACATCAAAAACGTTAGGTATCATTTTTCTATTTTTATCCATCTTCCCGTCAGTTCATGTAACTGATTGACCATTTTTTAATAATAAGCAATTCCCAGGTTGTAAGAAATTAGCATTAGTTGCGATTCTTGCTCCAGAACTTAAGTATCTATAAAGACCTTTAATTGGAATAAAATATTTAGGTCTTAATGCTTCTAGGACAGCTTTAATATCTTCTTCATGTGGTTGAAATTTATTAAACTGTGATTGAGTAACAGCAAGTAAATGACGAGTTACTCTCATAACATCATCTAGTACTTTTGTATATTTTTTTTCATGACCATTAATTGGGGGCATGATTGTTAAAACTCTATCAGTTGGTAGTAATTTTACGAATACATCTTTTTTTTCTAAAATTCTAAAAAATCTTTCATATAATCTTAATCCCTTACCAGAAATAATAACAATAGCATTTTTATATGCATTAATTTTTTGGTGATTAATAATTTTAGGGAAAATAAATTTAGGATTATTATTTCTAAATTCATTTAGTAGTTCAAAATACTCACGTCCATAAAGAGCAACTGGTCTTTTGGTTCTTTTAGCTATTTCTAAAATCTCATGAATGGCAGTCATTTCCTCATCGAATGCACCAATAATAACTCTTGAAGTGCTTGGAGCCTTACCAATAAATGGTTCAATTAAATTAGTAATTTTTGATTTTGCTGTTGCATAGTCTTTTAAATTAGCTTTAGAACAATCTGAAATTAACATTAATGTATTTTTATTTCCTAGTTTTTTTATTTGCTCTAAATTAGTTTGACCAAATTCTTTAAAATTATCTTTTAAAATATAATCGGTTAAATAAAAGATATTTCCATCTTTTGTATTAAAACAAAATCCAAGTGTTCCTGGAATTGAGTGGGCAACTGGAATAGGATTAATTTTTATTCCGTTGATATTAACTTGGTTATTGACTACTACCAACTTAACATTGTTGGCTCCTATATTATATTTTTGAATTCTTTTTTTAATTACAGCGATCGAAAATTTTGATGCATAAACAGTTAGTTTAGGGATTTCACGTAAAAGTCATGGTAATGCTGCAAAGTTCTCATCATGAACATGTGAAATAAATATCCCTTTAATTTTATTTTTGTTTTGTTTTAAATAATCGAAAGATGGAATGAATGTATCAATACCTAATCTCGAAATAATTGGTTTTTTTACTCCGACATCTAAAATAAAAATTGAATTATCAACCTCTAAAACATAACAGTTTTTTCCATTCTCGTCAATTCCGCCTAATGCGAAAAACTTTATTCTACTCATATTGCTCCTAATTACTTTTAAAATTTACAGTTTAGTTTTGGTGTTCTTTCAAACATATGGTGCCCACTACAAGATTTGAACTTGCGACCCCTTCCTTACCATGGAAGTGCTCTACCCCTGAGCTAAGAAGGCTTTTGAACTATATTTAATTGAATTATAGCAAAAAAATAATATTCTTTTCTTATTAGGTAAATGTTATAAGTATCTCTTAATTAATTTATTATGTATAATACTTTTTAACATAAGTAGAGGATGCACAAAACATTAGTATTATTAAGTAGACCGCAAGTTGATGAGGTAATAAGAAAGGGTTAGTGCCGAATGAGCAAACAGCAAATTTGATTCATGGGTATGCAGAAAATATTTGCATAACTCCCCAAAGAAATTTGGGTGGAGCTATATAACTATATCTTTAAACCTCAATTTATTTTTTACACGATTGAGGAAAAATGAAAAATTGAAAAAATAAAAATCATCAACCAAACTTTAAGTTAAATGTTTGGATTGCTTTGATTCCTGTAGTTTTCATGATTGTAGGAATTATTAGTAATGCCTTTATCAGTCCTGAACATAGTTATCCACAACTTTGATTAATGAGTGGAGGTATGATCGCTCTTTTCTTAGCGTATTTAACCGGGAAGAAATGGGATGACTCTTATAGTGGATTGAAAGAATTTCTAAAAATAGCTTGATTTCCAATATTTTTCGTTATTACTATTGGAGTATTAATTACGGTATGGAAAATAAATGGGTTAATTCCGTCAATTATTTATTATACAAGTGAAATTCTAAGACCACAATTTGTAATACCTGGTGCATTTGTTGCGGTAGCAATTTTTTCAATTTTAAGCGGTTCTTCATGAGGTGGGTTTGCAACAATTGGTGCAATTATAATAGCAATCACAGATGTCACATTTCATAATAGAACATTAACAATAATTACTTCTGGTGCAGTACTTTCTGGAGCATACCTAGGTGATCGGATTTCGCCAATTTCTGGAACTACAATTTACTGTGCCACAAACTCAGATGTTGATATTATGGAGCATGTTAAAAAATCTTTACCCGTTGTAATAACTGTTACTGTAATTACTTTTTTTATCTATTTAGGAATCGGATTTTCTTTTTCAAAAGTTGATCCAAGTTTTGCAAATGAAATAACCGTTATGAAAGGATTGCTTAAATCTAAAATTATTATAAGTGGGTGATTAATCCTTCCATTATTGCTTTTTATTCCATTATTATGATTGCGAATTAATATGTTAACTTTACTATGGATTTGTATTGGATTTGGAATTCTTATTTTCTTTATTGTTCAAAGAGGTAATTTTTGAGATTTTCTAAGTATTATGAGTGATGGTCAGGTTGTAAAATCTGTAGATCCTGGAGCATCAAAAGCTGTTGTTAATGGTGCAAACGCTATATTATCATCTAGTGGAATAAAAGGTTCTTTGAGTACTGTATTTTTCTTAATTTGTTCATTATTTTTTGCGGGGTCATTAAAAATATTAGGAACACTTGATATATTGATTGCCAAAATTGCAAAATTAGTTAAAGGACCAAAATCATTAATTTTAGTTTCTGGTTTGAGTGGTGCTTTATTTCCATTTGTATCTTCAGATCAATCTGTTGGTTGTAATGTTAATCCAACCTTTTATACAAAACTATACGATAAACTAAAAGTTAATAAGCTTAATTTATCAACAAGTACAGATAATACATCCACTATGATTGTTCCATTAACTCCTTGATCTTCAGATAAAGCAGCATTTGTTGGTAAGGCTTTAAATGGAACTTCATTATCAAACATTGGGTCTGCGGGATATGTAGTAATAGGTTTTTTTGCTTTCTTAAATTGATTAACACCAGTAGTTGCAACAATATTTGTATTATTAGATTTATTTCAATTAGACATTAATGGAAAAATGAAATTCTATGGCGGTATTAAATCTTACGTTCATATTACAAAAGATATTTATATTAAATCGAAAAGGAGTGATAAAGATGTTTAATTTTAAAAAAGATGGAATTATAAAAATCGGGGGTGTTGATGTTGATGATTTGGCAAATAAGTTTTCAACACCACTTATTGCCTATGATCAAGCATTTTTAGAAAATAAAATAAAAACAATTAAAAATAGTTTTTCATCAGAGAAATTTAATACAACTATTTTATTTGCTTCAAAATCTGCTTCAATGTTAGGGTTATATAGAGTTTTGGATAAGCAAAAAATGTCATTTGATGTGGTTTCAAGTGGAGAGATTTTTATTGCATTAAAGGCTGGAGTTAGTCCCGAAAAACTATATTTCCATGGAAATAATAAAACTATTTTTGAATTAGAATTTGCTTTAAAAAATAATGTTAAAACATTTATGGTTGATAATTTTACTGAGTTAAAAAACTTAAATAAACTAGTTCATAAAATGCATAAGAAAATTGATATTATTATGAGAGTTAATCCTCATGTTGTTGGAGGACAAAATCCAAAAATAGCAACCGCTCTTGATGATTCAAAATTTGGAGAATCTATAAAAAAAGATTTTACCCCCTTAAAAAATATCATAATAGATAATGAATGAATAACCTTTAGAGGATTCCATGCTCATATTGGATCACAAATTATTAGCTTTAATCCCTTTAATGAATTAGTACTTGTTCTTAAAGATTTTATTAAGTTATTTATTAGTAAATACCCCGAAATTAAATTTGATACCATTAATTTTGGTGGAGGATTTGGCGTAATTTATACAAACGAAAAAATAGAAATAGGTAGTTTTTTAACCAAATATATAAGACTGATCGAGAAGGAGCTTTCTGATTTTAAAAATATTAAACGCTTAATGATCGAACCAGGTAGAGCTGTAGTTGCAGAGAGTGCAGTTACTATTTATACTATTGGAGGATTTAAGGAGACTCCAAGTGGTAAAACTCATATATACGTAGATGGTGGGATGACTGATAATATTAGACCTTCACTTTATGATGCTAAATATACTTTTGAAATTAACAATAATAATCAACCATTAAAAGAATATATTATTTCTGGGAAATGTTGCGAATCCGGAGATACATTAAGTAAAAATACTAGTTTAGCAAATGCAAAAATAGGGCAAAGATTAGTTGCATATACAACAGGAGCTTATACCTACAGTATGTCTTCAAATTATAATCAAGTCCCAAAACCGATAGTGATTATGGTAAAAAATAACATTCCTAATGTTATTGTTAAAAGAGAGAGTTTTAACGATTTAATTAAAAATATGATTTAAAAAAAATACATATTGCTATAATAGATAAAGTAAATTACTAATTATAAAATAAAGATTGGAGTAAATATGAATTATAAAAAATATAAAAAACTATCTTTTTTCTCAGCTCTAGCCATACTATTGGGTTGTGTTGTAGGAATAGGGATATTCTTTAAAAATAGTTCTATATTAAAGGAAAATAATTATAATGGTTGAGGTACAATTATATCTTGAGTTATTGGTGGGATATTAGCAATGTCAACCGCAATTCCTTTTAGTGAAATGGGATCTTACAAAACAAAAGATGTCCATGGACTACCTGGATGAGGCGAAGCATTTTTAGGAAAAAAAATAGGAAGATTTATTCTGGTAAATTATGCAACTTTTTATTGAGGGCTTTTATCTGTTATTCTTTCTTACTTCTTAGCAGAGTCTGTTATTAATATTTTTGTAATGATAATGGGTGTTACCCATCCAAATGTTCTTATTACATTTATCTTAAGTGTAGTATTCTTTATGTTTGTATTAGTAATTAATTACGTTTCATTAAATTCAGGAGTATGAGTTCAAAAAATAACAACAATTTTAAAATTTATTCCATTAATTGCTGTGATTTTTCTAGGTATTGGTTTAGTTACTACAAATAATATTCCAAATCCTTCAGCACATTCTGGTGTTGATTTATTCGGTAAGCATAGTGGGAAATTCTCAATTTCTGGTGTTTTAATTGCTTTACCAATGGTTTTATTTTCTTTTGATGCTTTTTTAGGTGTTGGAAGTTTAGCTGAAAAAACTAAAAACGGAATTAAAAGAGTTCCAATTATTATTATTCTTGGAATGTTGATGATTACAGTTCTTTATTTATTGATAACAATTAGTGAAATCCTACATGGTGTTGGTATGGTTTCTGGAGGCCCTATGGGAGCTCCTGGCCTAGGATTATTTGGTCAAATTTTTAGTCCTAATGTTGCAAAAATAATGGGAATTTTAACTATGTCATTTATTGCGATATCAGTTTATGGCGTAATTAATGGTATGAGTATGGCCTTTATTGAAACTATGGAACAATCAATAGAAATAGATGCTTTTATCGGTTCAAAAAAACTAAAGAAAAAATATGGAAATAAAAAAAGCGTACTTATTTATATAATGGGAATTTGATTTTTCTGAGAAAGTATTATATTAATATCATTAATATTCTTAAAATCTGATGCTATAGTAGATGCCATATCCAATTTACCAACTCTATTCTTTTTTATTGTTTATGTTACTGTTATTTTTGGATATGCAAGAAAGCGTTCACAATTAAATACTAAGAAAATTAATAATGTGTTATTTAACATTACTGTATATATTGCAATTATTGGTGTTGTAGGTGTTGTAGGTTACCAAATTCTATATGCATACACAGTAGATGCAATAATGCATCCAACTCAAACTTGATCATTTGGTTTATTTAATACTCCATACTCACTAAAGAAATGACAATTCCTAGTTTATATAGTTGTATGAATTTCTTTATTCTTTGCAATCCCTTCATTAAATACCTTCTTAATTAAAAGATATCGTAAAGTATAAGTTATCTATTAATAGAATATAATTAATTAATGTATAAATGATTAATAGTCGGAACAGGATGAATTAGTGATGATTTTGTTGACGGACTTAAAAAAAATAATGAAGAAGTAACAGTAATATGTTCTAGAAAAATTAAAACAGGAAAAGCGTTTGCTGAGAAACATAATATTCCAAATGTTACGACAAAATTAGAAAGTGTTACAAATTTATTTGATGTTGTTTATATTGCAACACCAAATATTTTTCATTATGAAATAGCAAAAAAAGCTATTTTATTAGGTAAAAAGGTACTAGTTGAGAAACCTATGACCCACTCTCTTGCTTTAACTAAAGAACTTTATGCTTTAGCAGATAAATACAACACAAGAATAATGGAAGCATACGTTCATGTTAGTGATCCAATTGTTAAAACATTTCATGGAAAATTCTTAAAAATGGATCGCAAACAACTATCTTCTCGGATTGCAAACAATACCGTCAAGACAGCGCCATCATTTTCTAAAGAGATGTTTGGAGGAGTAATTCCAGATATTGGTGTTTATCCAATTGCATTATCAATTCAAATACTAGGTAATGTTAAAAATGTTGAAATAGTAAATGTTAAATATATGAATGGTGTTGAAATATCATGCGATGTTAAGATGGATCATATTAATGGTAAAAGCGAGTTTTCACTTTCTAAAACCGAAGATGCTGATATGTCAGTATATTTAGATGGTAAAAAAATATTTAATACCTCTTCGGTGGGAAGTGGAGTTAATAAAATGGATGCAGAAATTAAGTTATTTATCTCGAACGAAGATTTATCTTGACACCGAAAAATATCTTTAGAAACCGCTCGGATTGTAGAGTTAATGAAAAAAATGGTTTAATTACTAAACCATTTTAATTATTGTAGATACTATTTAAAAATTAAATATCACATTTAAGTTGAGCACTACATAGTGTACAAGAGTTGCAACCACCTAGTTTTTCGACAACTCCTTCTTTACATATAGGACAGATATTTCCAACTTTATTACCAATTGCTCTATTTGCAATATTTGATGGTACATTAGCTTGTTTTTTAATGGCTTTATTAACTTCTTTTGCATTTGAAACAAATACATGTTTAAATTTATCTTTTTCAATTTTTTTCTTAACAACGTCTTTATCATCTTTAGTTAAAGTAAGTACTTGAGCATTTCTTGAACCATCAACATAGACGGTTCCACCTTTTGCGCCTCTATTATATAATTCTTGATAAACATCGCTTACTTGATCAACAGTGAATCCTTTAGGAGCGTTAACTGTTTTAGAAATTGAAGAATCAACTCATCTTTGAATAATAACTTGAACATCAACATGTTCTTGTGGTGTTAAATCCATAGCAGATACAAATTCTGGTGGTAACTTACTATCTTTATAGTTATTAACACTTCTTCATTCGCTAACTATTTTTTGTTCTACTTCCATGAACTTACCTAATCTTCCTGAACGGAAGTATTTAAATGCAAAGTAAGGTTCTAAACCAGTAGAAACTCCAACCAATGTTCCTGTTGAACCTGTAGGAGCAACTGTTAATAGGTGAGAATTACGAATTCCATTACATTCTTTAATTTTATCTTGAACAACTGGAGGAAGTTTTTTAATGTAGTCTGTTTGCATTAACTTATCTAATCTTCTTAGGAACGGGAAACGCCCTTTTTCTTTTGCTAATTTAGCTGATGTAGTGTATGCTGTTGAAGCAATAAACTCAAATAATTTATCTGTTAGTTCATTAGCCTCTTTTGAACCATATTTCAGTCCTTTTCAGATTAATAAATCATGATAACCCATTACTCCTAATCCAACTCTTCTTTCTCCAGAAGCTTGAATTTCATTTTTTTCTAAAAAATATGGTGTTAAATCGATTACATTATCTAAAAATCTTATAGCTCTGCTAACAGATGTTTTTATTTTCTCTCATTGTATTTCTCTAGTTTTACGATCAACAAAGTTATCTAAGTTGATTGCAGCTAAATTACATACTGAATATGGTGCTAGCGGTTGCTCTCCACATGGATTAGTACATACTATTTTTTGTCCATATGCTTTTGCATTAGCATTTTTATTGGCAGTATCTATAAAAAATACACCAGGTTCTGCTGAATAAGTTGCACAGAAGTTAATTAATTTTCATAATTCTTTTGCCTTTAAAGTTTGGTATGTCTTTACTGGGTAATTCATTTTTTCTCATTCACGAACATCACCAATTTTGTGTCATTCATGATCATATACTAATTTCTGCCCTGGACTCATATTGATAATATCTGGAAATTGTAATTTATAATCTTCATCATTTTTTAATGCATCCATAAAATCATCGGTAATAGCAATAGAGATGTTTGCACCAGATAAAAACTCAGGTTTATTAACTTTATAAGTACCTTTTGAATCAAGTTTTAATTTTGATAATTCTATTAAACCTTCAGAAAATTCATTATTTTTATTTTTTAAAATAGATTTATGAAGTGCAATTTCATCAGGAGTTAATGGAGAAAAATTAAGTTTATTACGTGCTGCATCTTTTATTGCTTTATTTTTAAAGTTAGTCGAAATGTAACGAAGAATGTCAGCATTTTGCATTTTTGAAATAATAAATTCAATAACATCAGGGTGTCAAATTGGTAACATAATCATTTGAGCTCCACGTCTTGAACCACCTTGTTCTATTAAATTAGTTAATACAGCTAAATCATTCAATCAAGAAACAGCACCTGAAGATTTACCTTTAACAGTAATCGCTTCACAATTACGAGGTCTTAAAGTAGCACCATTAGTACCAACACCACCACCTCTTGACATGATTTCCATAACTTCTTTTCTATGATCAGCAATACCATCACGAGAGTCCTTCATAAATGGCATTACATAACAATTAAAAAAAGTTGTAGTTGTATTAGAACCAGCACCATATAATATTCTTCCAGCAGGAACAATATTGAATGTTTCTAGTTCTTCAATAAATTCTTTTTTATATTTTTCGTCATTTTTACCAAGGTAATTACCAACTCTTGTTGCAATTTGTTCAAAATATAATTCTAATGGTTTTTGAATTGAACTTTTGTTGATAGTGATAACACCATTTTTATGATTATAAGATTCATCGATTTGTTGTCAAAACTCTTCATCAACTTTTATAGATACTTCATTATTAGAAACTTGTTCAACAATAGCGATACCTAATGTTGGAAACATATCATCTTCTTTAATTTTTGCTATAACAATGCTTCCAGGTTTTAATGTAATTAAAGCTAAATCCTTTTGAGCATAACGGTCTAACATAACCATTCTTGAAACACTTGATAAGGTTTTATTCATTTTTGATGTTATAGGAAATAAATGAGGAAAATGCTTTTGAATATCTTCGTTTAATTGTGTAATTGTATCTTGTTGATATGAAACATTAGTGTTTTTTAATTTATCCATTATGGCTCCTGAGTACTTTTTTTGAAATTAATTATTGTTTAATTTAACCAATTGTTAAATTATTATAAATTAAAATAAAAAAATAAATATAATAAAAAAAATAAATATATTAAAAAAAAAATAAGGGTTATTTTACAATAAAAAAAAAGGCAAATAGCCTTAATTAAAATTAGGTATTTCATTTAATATATGGTGGTCCCGGGCGGAATCGAACCGTCGACACACGGAGCTTCAATCCGTTGCTCTACCTACTGAGCTACGAGACCATGGCGGTCTAGACGGGACTCGAACCCGCGATCTCCTCCGTGACAGGGAGGCGTGTTAACCACTTCACTACTAGACCAATGGTTGCGGGAATAGGATTCGAACCTATGACCTCTGGGTTATGAGCCCAGCGAGCTACCAACTGCTCCATCCCGCGATATGAATACAAATAATCTATTTTTAATTGCTTTTAAATTATACATTTTTTTATATCTCTATTTTTTTTTTGCTTTTTAAAATATAACTGATTAAATCACGTGATAAATTAGTATTTTTTATGGTATTAAGTATTCATAGTTACGTTAAGAATAAAGTGTCCAGTAACATCAGAAGATAAACCTTTAACAGTAAATCCAACATCATATTTTCCACTAGCATTTATTTCTGGGATAAAATATGTAATAGTTGTTCCTAATAAATCTGTTGGAAACGGGATTCCAAGTTTATCTGCAAAATCTTTATCTAATGCACCAAAATCTTTGGCTGCAATATCTTTACTTAGTGAAATATCAAAGGTTTTTAAATGATAAAATGCAGCAACATGTTGTTGACGACTATTATTAATATTTGTTATATTAATTGTTAATGTAGTAGTTTGCTCTTGACCAGCTTTAGTGATAACAATCTTAACTGTTAATGGACCATCACTAGAAATACTATTATGGGAATATGTAATTTTTGTTTCTAAACTATCGGTTGGGTAAGGAATCCCTAATCCTTCTGCAAGTTCTTTTGTTAAAGTTGTTCCTTCTGGAACTTCCTTATATCCATTTTCATATGTTAAATACCCAAAGTTTTTCCCTTTTTCTTCAAGTTTATCAATAACTTGTTCAATATCTTCTTTTACTTGTGCGGCATCCTCAAAAGTTACGATGATATTTAATGGAATTGGAGGAGTTGTTTGCTCACCTCTTGAAACAATGATATTAACCGTTAGGGTTCCATCTTGTGCTAATGCATTATGTGAATATGTTACTTGTGTTCCTAGTTCTTGCTCAGGAAATTCAATTTTTAGTTTTTTTGCAAGTTCTTTTGTTAAAATTGTTCCTTCTGGAACTTCAGGAATATTTGCATCTGTAGTATTAAGTGAAATTTTTGTTTGTGCTTTAAATCCATCAGCAATTTTAGTTATAGCTTCTTTATCTTGCGCTACATTAATACCACTTGCATTAACTGTTAATGTTGTTGATGCTGTCTTGGTTCCTTTTTTAATTACTATATTTACTGGGAAATTACCATCAGTAGTTACTTCACTATGTGAATATGTAATTGTTATATCAGGATCTAGAGAAGGCATAGCAATTCCAAGCTTTTGAGCTTTGGTAGAGTCTAATGTTGTACCTACATTAACTTCAGAAATACTTGTTTCTGTAGTATTTGCAACAAGGTTTGTTTGTGCCTTAAAATCATTTGCTATTGAATCAACTGCTTTTTGATTTAGTGCATCAACAAGTCCTGAAATTTTTATATTTAAAGTTTTGTGTTTTTCAACATTATTTTTAGAGACCTTAATATGAATATCAACAGGACTATCATCTACAATTGCAGCATGAGAATATGTTATGTGTGTTCCTTTTTTTTCATTAGGAATAGTAATGCCAAGTTTCCCTGCAAGAGGCTTGGTTAATGCAGCATTATCACTTTCAGGTACTGCTTTTATTTTTTCAGTAACGGCTTTTGTGTCACCACTGATAGCACCAAGTACATCATCGACATCTTTAGTTGTTTTTGCAAGATTAATTCCTGTTACCTTAACGATAATTGTTTTCTTTAAAACTGATTGTCCTTTTTTGACACTAATTTTTATTTTTAAATCTCCATCCTTATCCATCGCTACATGAGAATGTTTAATTGTTGTTCCTTTAATATCTTTTGGTAAGGTAATGCCAAGTTTTTTAGAAGCAACTTTTGAAAGAACACCATTCTCTACAGATGGTATTTTTTTTGAAACGCGAATTGATCCGCCTGCTATTTTATTTAAAACTGATATTGCAGCTTTTTTGTCTGCCTTTATATTGTCTTCAGCATCATGGTTTGATGAACTACCACATGCCACAACAGGAGCTACAACGGTAGATATTCCCACCATTATACTTACGCCTTTCGATAATCTTTTAGTTAATTTTCTTTTAATTTTCATAATCCCTCTTTAGTTAAATTCTATAAGAATTAATTATATTTATTATTTAAATTTAAAATTTTTACTAAAATAAATTATATTTATTGACTTTTTAAATATTTTTATTTTTCTTTATTCTTTTTTTAATGTAAAATATTAATATTGAGTAACGAAAGGAAGATTTAACTATGGGTTGAAAATTTTGACAAAAAAAGACTCCTTCTAAACCTAAGGAAACTAAAGTAGTTGGTAAAGAAGCAGAAACAAAGGCGCCAGCCAAAAAGAAATAATAATCTATTTTCCTTTTTTGGAATTTATTATTTTATAAAAAAATAGCTAACTTTTGTTAGCTATTTTTATTCTTATATATTTTCTAATATTTTCCCACCGATTTTAATTAATAAGCTAATCTCATTCGGTTCGAGAAACCCTTTAAACATTTTTCTTATTTCTAATCTAAAGCGGTTATGCTGTTTTAAATATCTTGACCCCTTAGAAGTCAATTTCATAAAAAACTGCTTTTTATCTTTGGGATTATGGAATTTAATAACTATTTCTTTTTTTACCAAGGAATTGATCATTGTTGTAAATGGTCCACGTGATAAAGATAAGTAATTCGCTAAATAAGACATTGATTTATTAGGAAGTAATTCAATAAATGGAATGCAAGAAAATTCAATCTGAGTAATATCTAGTTTATTCTGTTTGATAAACTCTGTTTCTTTTTTTCTTAATTTCCTTGAAATTAAAGTAAACCCTTTATTAATAGAGTAGTTATGTTCACTAATAAAATCTTCTAATTGAGTTTTACCTTTAATTATATTTTTTTTCATTTTATTTTTAGTCTTTAAAGCTTAATCCAAGTGCTTTTAAAGAAGCTTTTATAATGAAATTAAATGGTTTGTTGAAATGAGGCAAGAAGTAGTAATCTACTAGCGCAAGATCAGCAACAGTTAACCCTTGTTGAATTGCAAGAGATATCATATATGTTACTTCTGTATGAACGTGTTCATCTGCAGAACCAACTTGAGCACCAAGTATTCTTAATGTTTTTGGATCAAATACTAATTTAAATCAAACTGTTCTATAATCGCTCATTCATTCAGGACGATCAGCGTCTTCAATAAATACTGATTTATGTTCGATATTTAGCATTTTACATGATTCTTCTGAAAAACCAGTTGATGAAAGTTTAAATCCAAATATACCAATTGCATTTGTTCCTTGAACACCAGGGAATTTAACTCCTCCAGTTTCTCCAGCAACAGTATGAAGTGCAGCAACAATACCTGTTTTAACAGCATTTGTAGCTAAAGCAACATGCATTTTATCTTTTAAAACATTATGATATAGTGCACAAGAGTCACCAATTGCATAAATGTCATCGTTTGATGTTTTTTGGAAGTTATTAACTTTAATAGCTCCACCTTTAATCATATCTACTTGACCTTCTAGGATTTTTGTTTGAGGTATAAACCCGATTGATAATATAGCAATATCAGCTTTATATGTTCCTTTATCAGTAACAACTGCTGTTAAGTTTCCGTTTTCACCTTCAAATTTAACAACTTTTTCTCCTAATGCCATATTAACGCCAACAGATTTCATTTTTTCTTCAACTTTATCTGTAAATTCAGGATCAAAGTATTTAGGGAATACTCTATTATCCATATCGATAACAGTAACGTTTTTCCCTCTTACACTAAATGCTTCTACTAATTCCATTCCAATGTATCCAGCACCAATAACAACGATGTTTTTAACATTAGGATCAACAGCTTTTTGTTTGATTATTTCTGCTTGTTGGAAAATTTTAGATAAAAGAATACCTTTTAAATCAATTCCTTCAAATGGAGGAATAATTGGTCATGTTCCACCAGCAAAAACTAGTTTATCATATGAATCCTCTTTAATTTCACCTGTTTTTAAATCTTTTACTTTAATTTTTTTATTTTTTGAATCAATTTCAGTAACATCATGTTCCATGTTTACAGAAATGTTCATTCCTTTTAATTCTTCAGGATTTGAATAAAATAATCCTTTAGGATCAGTAAATTCTCCTCTTACTCACAAAGCAATTCCACATCCAAGAAATGAGATGTTGCTGTTTCTATCATATGTAACAATTTCAGACTTTTTATCTAGTTGTCTAATTGTTCTTAAATAAGATGTTCCAGCATGATTTGTTCCAATAACAATAATTTTCATATTTTCTCCTTTTAATAATTTAATATACATTATACTCTTATGAAAAAAAATATTTAAAAAAAGTAATAGTTTATATTTACCTTTTTGCAAATTGTTCAAAAACGTAAAATGTTAGGCCAACAAGTGTTGAAGCCCCTAAATTTAAAAGCACTGAAGTATTAAGTTGCATCATTGATTTGAAAGACGAATTCTTTAACATTACTGCACCAACCAACCATTTTGAGATATTAAAATTTAAAGCTAAAACAAAATATCCAAAAACTGAAGAAGCTAATAATAATATCATTGCATAAACTGAAATTAAAGTACATCTAAGTTGAAATCCATCTGTATTTACACTTACCGCAATTATTGACCCAACACCAATTAATCAAATTATTCCAAAAAATATTTCATTAAAAAAAACTACTTTTCACCTTCTAATAGGGTGCATAAAAATTTGATTAAGATCTTGCTTATTATCTGTTACAGAGTTATAAAACTTAAAGATTCCATAAGCCACAAACCCAGCTAAAATACCTCCACCAACATTTCCGGCTAAGATATATAAAATACCTTGCATTTTCATTAATCTAAATGCAATCATTAGAACACCTGAAGAATTGCCGATTCCCATTGCTTTATCAGTCCCCAACAACTCATCACCTGCATATTTACCAATAATAATTCCAAAAGTAACACCCATAACTTGACAAGATCAAATAATAATATCTTCTACTTTTTTATTGCTGAACTTTAATAGAGGAATAAAAAACATTGGTAATAAAAGTAAAAAAACAAGAAAAAATCCACCAATAAACTCAGATATAAAACCTTCTGTATTTCAAAATACTGAAAAAAAGTCTGATAGAGTTGAAGGTGATGAAAATGATCCCATAAAAACATTTTAGCATATATTACTTAATGAATTTGTTAAATAAAGAATTTAATAAAGATGGATATTCAAAGATTGGTGCATGACCACATTTATCAATAACAGTAATTTCACTATCAAGGTCATTGGCAAGTTTTTCAGCAAATTTTACATCGATGAAATGATCATTATCTCCATGAATTAATCATATTGGTACTTTTACAGATTTATATAGTTCTAAAAGTTCTGTTTCTAAAAAATCTTTATTTAGTATTTCATCTGTAATCATTTTTTTAAACACAGTTCTTGACTGTTTTACGATATTAAATAAAGATCTTGATAATGGCATTATTGTTTTTGATTTACTTCTTTTTTTATGATTAGAAATAAGTGTGCTAATACCAATGATTGCATCTTCCAAACTTCTTGGTTGTAGCAATAACATTAACCCATCGCGAATTTTATCACTGCTAATCATATATGGGTTAATTGCAGAAAGTAAAATTAATTTTTTAACTTTAGGGCACTTTACTGCAGCATATGCAGCAGAAGCACCACCTAATGAATGTCCAAGAACAATAATATCTTTATAATTTATAACATTTATAAATTCTTCAATTATTTTTTGATATTTTTTTATAGTAGGAGCACTATTTACTGTAGAATTGCCATTTCCCGGCATATCGATTGCAACAATATTATATTCATGATTAGTTGTTAATAATGAATTCATAAATGCATGTGAGGAATTAAAACCATGTATAAAAACAATTGTTTTTTTAGCATTAATGTTCTTTTCTGTATAAAAAAGTTCTTCCCCTTGCAGCTTTATTGTATTACCTTTTAATATCATTATTCTCCAATCAGTAAACCTAGTATTTCTTTTTTTGTAATTCCATTAAAATAATATTCAAAATCAAATAAATGAAAGATTTGCATAATTGAGTTTTTTTTGAATTTAATACCTATTAGTTTTTCTTCAATATCTGTTATGTTTTTTGAACTTAAAAAGTCTCCAGTAAATTTAATATTATTAATAATTCCACGTTCGATCACTGCACTAAAGCAAACTTCTCCTCCAGGGAACCTTTTCTTGCTAGACGTAGTAAAATCTGGTGAGCTTCCATATACTCAATTTCAACTTCTATTTCTTTCTACAATATCATTAATTTGTTTTTGATATTTACTATCCAATGTTTGAATATCTACTTTATCAATAGTGTTGTTTAGAGAAATAAAGAAATCTATTAGTTCTTTATAAAAATCATCAGCTACCATGTCGGTTTTTAAAAGAGACTTAATATTTGTAACTCTTTGTTTAATTGATTTAATTCCTTTGGTTTGAATTTTTTTCTTTGAAGGATTTAATGTATTTACAATAACATCTACATCTACATCGAACAATAATGTTCCATGATGCATGATTTTATTTTTATAAATATATTGTGCTGATCCTGATATTTTTTTTCCATTAACAAGTAAATCATTACGACCTTTAAATTCAACATTAATTCCTTTTATTTTTAGAAAATCAATAATTGGCTTTAAAAAGTCTTTTTGTGAAGATTCACCTTTTATAAATTTTTTTATAAATGAAAAATTAATATTATTTTTATTATGATAAACTGCACCACCACCACTAATTCTACGCGCAACTAAAATAGAATTTTTTTCAATATAAGGGTAATTGATTTCATTAAGTGTCACTTGGTTTCTTCCAACAATGACAGATGGTTCATTCCTATAAAAAAAATATATGTCTTTATTAGTGTGTAATTTCTTTAAAAAAAACTCTTCAATTGCTAAATTGTAAAAAGGATCTAATGATGTTGAATAATATAGTTTCATAATACTATTATATTAAAATTTATTTTTTAATTTCAAAAATTTATCTGCTCCATGTACTGCCGCTTCGTAAATTGATTCTGATGTTGATGGGTGTGGCCGAATTGTTTTTGCTAATTCTATTACGGTGGCCTCTAACTCCATTGCTAATGCAATTTCTGAAATCATATCTGAAGATGTTGCATTAATAATATGAGCTCCAAGAATTTCCCCATACTCTTTATCAATTAGTAATTTTGTAAATCCAGATGTCGCTTCATCTGCAATAGCTTTACCAAGAGAAGTATTGTATGAAATTCCAACTATATAATCAATATTTTGAATCTTTAATTCTTCTTCTGTTGCTCCGACTCAAGAAATTTCTGGATACGTATAAACACAACCAGGAATATGTTTTTTATACTCTGCACCTGATTCTGTTTTTTTAGTTATGAATTCAGCAGCAATATGAGCATGCTTATAGGCGGTATGTGCAAGCATTGACTGTCCAACAGCATCACCAATAGCAAAAACATTATCTATGTTTGTTTGCATTTTATCGTTAACTCTAATTCCACCATTCTTGATTAACTCAATTCCTATGGTTTTATCAAGGCCTAGATTATTTGGTCTACGCCCAACAGCCACTAAAACTAAATCGGATTTTACTTGTTTAACTTCTCCGCCGTTTTCAAAAAAGATATTTCCATTTTCAAACTTCTTAACAAAAGAATCTGTATAAATTTTAATTCCTTTAGCTTCTAACATTTTTCTTGTTTCGTCTCTAACTTGCCCATCTGCAGGAGCTATAAGGTGTGGTAATCCTTCAACAATAGTTACGGATGTCCCCATCTCTCTATATAAAAATGCAAACTCAACACCAATAACTCCACCGCCAATAATAGTTAATGATTTAGGTATAGTTTCTAATTCTAATGCTTGTGTAGAATCGATGATAACTTCGTCATCATATCCGTCTTTAAATCCTGGTAATGGTAAAGAAATAGCGCAAGATCCAGTAGCTAAAATAATATATTTTGTTTTAATTATTCTATTTTCTACCTTGATAGTATTTCGATCAACAACGATAGCTTCTCCCATTATTTTTTCCACTTTTGCTCTATTAATAATAAAATCAACACCTTTATTTAATTTAGTAACAACCCTTTTTCTTCTTGATTGAATTTTTTCTCAATTGGGACTAAATTGACATGAGTTTGATTCTATTCCAAAGATATTTGCTGTT
The DNA here is from genome assembly GCA_033042655.1 of Cyathermia naticoides. Taxonomy (NCBI): domain Eukaryota; kingdom Metazoa; phylum Mollusca; class Gastropoda; order Neomphalida; family Neomphalidae; genus Cyathermia; species Cyathermia naticoides. The sequence goes on from JAUTWP010111051.1 coordinate 76,717, forward strand.
TTCATTTTATGCAGTATTTTTGCACTACTTAATAAAGTTTTTGTTGGAATACAACCAACGTTTAAACAAACTCCTCCCATATAATTTTTTTCAATAATGATTGTCTTCATTCCATGCATTCCAAGTCTTTCTGCAATAGTATAACCACCAGGACCAGAACCAATAACAACTGCATCTACATCCATATCTCCTTGTGAAGAATTAATAGGTTGACGAGGCATTGGAGCAATACTTTCTTTTATAGGTTTCGGAGCGCTAATTTCTGGTGTTGGTTCTTTAACTTCAGATTTAGAACCATTATCAATATAATGTGTTATATCTCCAACATTTATTAATTGTCCTTCTTCAATTAGAACCTTTGTTACTTTTCCGTCAACTGGTGAAGGTATTTCTGTAGTTATCTTATCTGTTTCTACACTAAAAAGAGAGTCTCCTTCTTTAATGTTGTCTCCTTCTTTAGCAAGAATTTGTCCAACAGTTCCTTCTGTTAGCCCCTCACCAATATCTACAAATTTAAATTTATACATTTATAACTCCTTAAATTAATCCAAGTATTTCTGGATTTTCTAGTAATTCTTTTACTCTTTTTGCAAATCTTCCAATTTCTGCACCATCAATTCAACGATGATCACATGCTACTGTTAGATGTAAAACCTTTCCTGCATAGAACTTACCATCATTAGCATATACCTTGTCGGTAATTGCCCCAATACCTGCTAGTGCAAGTTCTGGGTATTTAATAACTGGTACACCATATAACGCTCCAACAGAACCATAATTAGTAACTGTAAATGTTCCACCGGTAATATTATCTCTACTTAAACCACCATTTCTAGCTTTATTTGCTAAGTCTATAACCTCATCACCAATTTCTAAAATTCTTTTTTGATCAACATTTTTAATAACTGGAACCATTAACCCCTTAGGTGTATCAACTGCTATACCGATATTATAATTTCCTTTATATACGATTTCTTGGTTTTTTTCGTCATATACTGAATTTAATTGTGGAAATTCTTTTAATACTGTAGCGATAGCTTTTAAAATCATAGAAAAGAAAGTTAGTTTAGAGCCAGTCGATTTAAAAACATTGTCTTTAATTTGTTTTCTCATATCTCACATTTTAGTTGCATTAATTTCATTTACTAAATTAGTATATGCAACATTATTTCATGATTCTTTCATAGTATTGGCTATAGCTTTTCGTATTTTTGAAATTGGAACTCTCTTATCCTTACCAGGAATTATCTCTATTTTAGGTATTGGTTTAGATAATTGTGATGATTGACTTGCTTTTGCTTCTTTTGCTTTTCTTAGTTCTTCTAATTTAGCAATATGTGTGTCAATATCTTTTTGAAGAATTTTTCCATTTTGACCACTTCCTACTACATCGTCAATATTGATGCCCATCTTAACTGCTTTTGCTTTTGCAAGTGCTGAAATTCTAGTATTTTTATTTCTTTGATAACTAATTGGTTGTATATTTGCTACAACTGGTTTTGGTTTAGAATGCAAGTTATCATAATATTGCTGAATATCTTTTATTAATACTCTCCCATTAGGGCCGGTACCATGGATTTCTTCAATATTTATTTTTAATGTTTTAGCCAAAACTCTACCAGCTGGCGTAATCAATTTATTTGTTTTTTTAATAATACTTGAAGATTTGTGTCCTAATTCTTTTATTTGTTCTTTGTGATTGTTGCTTCTTCCTTTTTTTTGTGAAAAAGAAAAAATTTCATCTGATATTTTTAATTCCCCAACAACTGAAGAACCTTTTTGTTTTTTTTCTGCCATTTTTTATCCTAAACTAAGCTTCGAAATAAGCTACTTCTTTTATTTTTTTAATTATTTTATTAGCATTAATACTTTGGAATTTCTCTCCCTTTGCCAAAGGAATGGTAATGTCATATCCGGTTAACCTTGTTGGTGGTGCCATTAAATGTAGAAATGCTTTTTCATTTACTCTAGCAATAATTTCCCCTGAAACAGAAAATGATTTTACTGCTTCATGAACAACTAATATTCTTCCGGTCTTTTGAACAGATTCAATAATTGTAGCTGTGTCAATTGGTTTTATTGTTCTTAAATCAATTAATTCAACACTAATATCAGGGTCTTCTGTTTTTAATTGCTTGATTGCTTTTAAACATTCATGCACTTGCGCGCCATACGTTACAACAGTAATTGTTGAACCCTCCATCATAACGTTAGCTTTACCAATTTCTATTTCATACATTTCTCTTGGAATTTCTTCCCTAAATGAACGATATAGTTTTTTTGGTTCAAGGAATATGACTGGATCAGGATCGTTAACTGCTGCAATCAATAATCCTTTTGTATCATAAGGTGTAGAAGGCATAACGACTTTTAACCCAGGCACATGCGCATACATTGCTTCAAGAGCTTCTGAATGATGTTCAAGTGCTTTTATCCCTCCACCAACTGGCATTCTAACTACCATAGGAACGGTTCATTTCCCTCTTGATCTATTACGAAGTCTTGCTGCATGAGTAAACATCTGTTGAAATGCTGGATAAGAAAATCCATGAAACTGAATTTCTACAATTGGTTTTAATCCATTTACCGCTGCTCCAACGCCAATTCCGGCCATTGCTGCTTCTGCGATTGGGGCATCTCAAACTCTATCAGTTCCATATTTTTTTTGAAGGCCTGCAGTTGCCCTAAAAACTCCACCTTCAAATCCTGCATCCTGTCCATAAATAATTACTGAACTATCTTTTTCTAGAATTTGGTCTAACGCTTGTGTTACTGCTCCAATATTATTTAATGCATTATCTGCCATTATTCAATACCTCATTCTTTCTTAGCTTCACTTTTTTGTTCTTTAAGCTCATCTGTTAAAGTTTCATAAGTATAATCAAAAATGTCATCAAATTTTGTTTCAATATTTTCCATTGATTTTTTATATGTTTTTTTAACCAATTCTAGTTTATCTTTTTTAATATTTTCTAAATCTTTTTCTGTATAAATATGATTATCGATTAAGTATCTTTCAATTCTATGAAATGGTTCTCATAATTCCTGTTTTGCTTCTAATTCTTTACTTCGATAAACTGATGGATCATCTGATGAAGTGTGTACGCCTTGTCTTCAAGTAAAAAACTCAACCAAAATTGGTCCATTACCTTCTCTGGCATATTCAATCGCTTGTTTAACTACATCATATGATGCTAGTAAGTCGTTCCCATCCACTCTAATCCCCGGAATTCCAACAGCTACTGATTTCTGAGAAATCGTTTCCACAATAGTTTCCATACGTGTTGGCGTAGAAATTGCAAACTGATTATTATTTACACAAAATACTACTGGTCAATTATGAACGGCGGCTATATTCATTGCTTCATAAAACTCACCTTCCGATGTACCTCCATCTCCAATAAAAGTAAGTGAAACTTGTTTTTCACCACGTAATTTAAATGCATACGCAATACCTGCAGCATGTGAATATTGTGTAGCGATAGGAATGTTTATTGGTAATACATTTACACCGTCAGGAAATTTAGAACCATCTTCTTGTCCGTTTCAATATCTTAGTTGATTAATTAAAGGAACACCTAAACAAAGCATTGTTGCATTTGATCTAAATGCAGGAACAAAAAAATCTTTTTTCTGTAATGCCAATCCTACCGCAACTTGTAATGCCTCTTCACCAAAATTTGGAGCAAAGGTTAACATTTTTCCTTGTCTTTGTAATTGTGTCATGTACTCGTCTTGTTTTCTTGATAAAACCATGTACTCGTAACCTTTTTTAAGTTCACTAATTGACAGTTGAACTTTATATTTATCATTAATTAAATAACCATCAATATCTAATGTTCGGTACATTGCATATTTATCAGTAATAATTTTATTATTTTTAATAAATGTAAATTTTGGATCAATAGGCTTTTTTGGTTTTGGCATAACTCTTTTAACAAATTGTCTTTTTTTCATTATATCCTTCCTTATTCTTTCATATACTTAATATATCAATAAATTATATTATGAATTTATAAAAATATACTTATATATTTAATCTTATTTAATTATTAAATAATATTTAAATTTTAAATAATATATTTTTTATTAATTAAATAATATTTTTTTATAATTTTTAAATTAAAAAAACCCACTAATAGTAGGTTTAAGTAGATTATTTAGTTTTTAATTACTTATTTAAAAAGTAAAGAAGTTTTTTAGCAATCATTTTTTCTTCATTTGTTCTAATTGCTAAAACGTTTATTTCAGAGCTATCCTTAGATATTTCAAGAACTTCATCATATTTTGAACCATTTTTCTTATTACAAAAATCTATATTCATTAATGATAATTCATCAACAATTATTTTACGACAATATGAAGAGTTTTCTCCAATCCCTGCAGTAAAAATCAATGCATCGATATTACCTTTAAGTTGATTAAAGTAATCGATAATGTAACGCGCTACTCTTCTTGATCATATTTTAAACGCTAATATAGCATCTTTATTGCCTTTTTCTGCTTGTGCTTGGATTTCTCTCATATCAGAAAATCCTGTTAACCCTTTTAATCCTGATTCTTTATTTAAAGTTGTATTTATTTCAGAAATGTTTTTACCAGTTTGATTAGAAATATATTCTAGAATTCCAGCATCGATATCTCCAGACCTTGTTCCCATCACTAATCCGGCAAGTGGAGTAAATGACATTGATGTATTATATGATTTTCCATCTTTAACGGCACATATTGATGCTCCGTTTCCAAGATGGGCAATAACTAAATTAGGATTCTTTTTGTTTAAAATCTCACTAGCTTTTTCAGTAATATATTCATATGATATTCCATGCATTCCATATCTTCTAACTTTTAATTCTTTTCTTCATAATTCAGGAATTGCGATTGTGTAGTTATAATCTGGTATAGTAGCATGAAATGCAGTATCAAATTGCGCAACATTTAATGCTGCAGGAGCAATTTGTTTAAATGCTTTAATTCCAGCAACTGCACCAGGATTATGTAATGGCGCTAAAACAGAAAGTTTTTCGATAGTAGATAATTCCTCGTCTCCAACTATACATGCTGCTCTATATTTTTCTCCACCGTGAACTACTCTATGACCAATTCCAGAAATATCTTCAATTTTTTCAATTACTTTTAATTCTAGTAATTTTTTAATTAAGAATTCTATTGAAACTTTATGATCTGAAAAGTTTGCTTTACCTTCTACTTTGTTTCCATTATACTTAATAGAAAATGCTCCATCTACATATAATCTTTCTAGCAATCCATCAGCTAAAACATCAAGTGTGTCCTTATTCATAACTTGAAACTTAATCGATGATGACCCTGCATTTATAATTAAAATTATTTTCATTTTATTTCTCCTTTAATAAACTAATTGTTGTAATGTATGATAATTCTACTATATTATTAGTTGTTGCGTCCTTAATCATACATATATCTTTGTTTGAAGTATTTTTTAATTTACTAATAACTTTTTTATCATTACTTTTTTCATTAATTATTACTTTATTTGCTTTATTTATTAATAATAAAAACATTGCAAAACCAGTAGTTGAAATTAATATTTTTTCTAATTCTAATGATGTATTTACATTAAAGAATTTTTTTATTTCAGCAACATGTTTTTGGACTTTAATTTGTTCAATAGCAATATATTTAACCTTTTTATGACGACGAACAGGTATTTCTGATAATTTATTAAAAAGTAAAATAGGAACAATTCTTGTAGATTTAACCATTTTATAGGCTGCATCTTGAATTACTTTATCATTACCGTGTGGAAATACAATTTTTATATCTATTGGTTTTGCAATTAGTATTTTTTCTAATTCATTTAATTTATCACTCATTTAATACTCCAAATATTTTTCTCATTCTCATGTATGAACAATTTTTCTAAATTCGTCTCATTCATTATATTTGTATTTTATAAATTGAGAGAATGAATGTTCTCCTAAAACTTTTTTTACAAATTCTGATTTTGAAGTTATTGCTAATGCAGCACCTAATGAATCAGGCAATAAACTAACACCAAGGTTTTTAAGCTCTTGTCTAGTTTGTTTAAATAGATTCTCATATCTAGGTTTTGCTATTTTAACTTTATTTTTTATTCCTTCAATTCCTGCCTCAAATAATAAAGCTAAAACTAAATAAGGATTCGCTGTAGGATCTACATTTCTCTGTTCTACTCTTGAAGAGCTACCAAAAGATGCGGGAACTCTAATCATTGCAGTTCTATTTGAATCAGATCATGCAATACAATTAGGAGCTTCGTAACCAGGGATTAATCTTTTATAAGAGTTAACTGTTGGATTGGTTATAGCTGCTATTTCTTTTGAACGATTTAATAACCCAGTAATAAACATACCTTGAATATCATTGATTTTTTCTTCTCTTTTTCTAGCAAAAATGTTTTTACCATTTTTAAAAATCGATAGATTCGAATGCATTCCTGAACCATTAATTCCTTGGAATGGTTTAGGCATAAATGTAGCTGTAAATCCATGTTTATTAGCAATTGTTCTTACAATTCATTTATATGTAATTAGTTTATCTGCGGTTTTTAATAAAGTGTCATATTTGAAATTAATTTCATGTTGGCCTTTTGCTACCTCTTTGTGATAAGCTTCTACTTCAAAACCGTGATTTTCAAGGGTTTTAGCAATTTCTCTCTTGACAACATCTCCGGTATCAAGGGGAGCAACTGCAAAATACCCTGCATTATCCGCGGGAATATATTTACCATCTACTTTTTTTAATAAAAAGAACTCTGCTTCGAAAGCAGAATATAATTGATAATTATCTTTTTTATATTTTTCTTCTATTTTATTAAGAATTGAGCGAGGATCTCCTGAAAATGGTGACCCATCCTTATTTAATACAAAACAAATTACTCTAGCAATATTGCCGTAAGTTCCAGTATCTAAAAAACTAATTTTTCTAAATGTTGTTCAATCTGGTTTTAAGAATAAGTCAGATGTTGTTATTGTTGTATAACCAACAATAGATGACCCATCAATCATAATTGTTTCTCCACTGATTGCTTCAAATTGAGAAGTGGGAATCTCAATTGATTGCAGTTGTCCATTAATATTAATAAAATGTAACTGAATAGCTTTAATTTCTTCATCTTTTATTTTCTTTTTTATTTCATTTATTATCATAGTATTCATTATATTGATAAAATAAGCGATAAAAAAAATATACATTAATTGTATATTTTATTTAGGTTTGGAGATCAACATATGGCGGGCAATGAGGGATTCGAACCCCCGCGGGCCGTAAAGCCCCTGACGGTTTTCAAGACCGTTCCCTTCAGCCAGACTTGGGTAATTGCCCCTGGTGGACCTAACAGGACTCGAACCTGTGACCTGCCGGTTATGAGCCGGTTGCTCTAACCAACTGAGCTATAAGTCCGAATTGGTGGCGAGAATGAGGGTCGAACTCATGACCTCACGGGTATGAACCGTGCGCTCTAACCAACTGAGCTACCTCGCCATAATGGTGGAGCGGAAGGGACTCGAACCCTCGACCTTCGGTGTGCAAGACCGGTGCTCTAGCCAACTGAGCTACCACCCCATTATGGTCGAGAAGACAGGATTTGAACCTGCGACCCCTTGGTCCCAAACCAAGTGCTCTACCAAGCTAAGCTACTTCTCGACTAATTTGCAATTATGAATTTGTGCTTTATTATTTTAGCATAATTTTATTTTTATTTTTTGTTTTACCTTTAATTTAATATATTTGGATCTTCTTTAACTAACTTGATAAAATCAGCAACCATAATCATTGCTCGCACATCATTTTCACAATATTCTTTTAAACTTTCTACAGTTGTTATTCACTCCTGTTCACCAATAATGCCCAAATACCTTTTTATAGCGATGTTCATTGCCATCATTCCATTTTGAACATCAAGTTTTTTATATTCTTTAATATATCTAATTCTATTTTTAAAGTTACTTTTATTTTTTGTAACAAAATGTTCAACATTTTTAATTGAGTATTTACCGAAAAACTCATGAATAAAAACTGGTGGTATTTTTCTATGAGACCTCATTGCAAAAAGCTCCATTAAATCTATTGTTTTTTCCTTTATTTCACTTACCTTTTCTGAATAAATCGATCAATTACTTTCACCCATTACTTGCATATAATAAACCATTTCTTTCATTCTTGGTATTTCATATCCTTGATTGTAAACAACATAGAAATCAGCTTTAGAATCATAGACAGAATCAATAATTTGCTTAAAGGAATCAGCATTGATTTTAATAGGGTCGAAAATAAGATTTTCTTTATGCGTTTCTTTATTAGCATTTGTTTTTATAATTGAACATTGAAATACAATTTGACGATATGGTAGAAAATGTTTTACCGAAGAGAAGGGAAGCGAAAAGCCTTCAAAGTCATACCAGACACATCTTTTATTTAGGTTTTTAACATATTCTTCAATAATTACTTGATTTACTGTGGAATGAAGTGGTATTTCATGAATTTTCTTATGAAATTTGTCCATTCAAAATTTTTGATATTCCTTCAACTCATTTTTAGTAGAACTATTTTCTACTTTAAAATCTTTGAATGCTTTTGCATAATCATTTGCTTTTCACAAATATCCTGAGTATTTATGAATCTCATTACCTTTGTAATTTAAATAATTTTTATAAGGAGTAATTTCAAATTGCAAAGAACTAAAAAAATCATCAATATTTCATTTATTAGAAAAAAAATCATCCACTTCTTGTTTAACAATTTTTTTTGCTTTTAAAATATCAGCCAAGATCACATCCAACTCTGGTAATAACTGAATTGAACTAGATATTTTGAATAATGCAGTAGGAATAACATTTTTTTTATCTTTAGATTTTGTTTTTTGATTTTTCCCATTTAATTTATTTTTAAAACATTTTTCAAATTCTTGTTTTTTACCATTTCCTCTTAATGAATCTAAAATCTCAAAAACACTTCATGGCGCTTTTTTAAAATGTCACTCTTTTCTTTTGTTTTCTAGATCTTCGTAGTAATGCTTCCTCATTGATTTTTCCACAGTAGCACTATTTTTTCATGCACCACCAGTTTTTAAAGGATTGATATTAGTAAATGGTGTAAACGAAACTTGGTTAGGAGTTGTATAGGTTTTTATTTTATTAATATATGTATATCCATTTTTTATTTTAATATTTAAATGTTTTAAAATTTCATAAATTCAAAGATGTGAAGAATAATCCTTTTTTTTAGTTGAAGAAGTTGAGCAAAGAACTCCATATGATTCATTGCCAATATCATAAAATGTTGGTTTAGCTATTGCATTTTTATAAATAAATGTTGGTTTAAAGATTATCCCTTCATTATTTTCTTTTATGATTTTTTTAGTTTCTATAAATGCTTCTTCCGGATTTAAAGATTTTATAAAAAAAATAAACTTTTTGTTAGATTGCAATTGAATAATAAAGTTTTTTTCAATTATGTCATTACACTTTGCCATAATGTGTTTATCTGTACTAGAAACATCTCATTTATTAAATTCTTCAAGACTTTTATCACTATTTATATCAATATCTGGGTTGTATGAAAATCAATTGATCTCACCATCTTCGGTATCAATAAACTCCTTTTCTTGATCTGCATATTTTAGTGATGGCAATTCATTTCAAATAAAGTAATCACACCCTTGCAGATATTTTTTAAAATGAGTTAATTTAATATATTCTTCACCATTATTCATTAAAGCTCTCTCAATTAATTTTTCCTAGTTTATCTCATTTATCTAATAATGCTATTCACTCTTCTTTTGTTGAACATCTTAAATACTCTATTAATGCTGAATCTTTACGAATATCATATTTAGGAGATATTCCTAGTTTTGTATATTTTTTATATCAAGTTCTGATTTTTTCAATATCATCATTTGTTCGCTCTTTGTGGAGTGACATGAATCAAGTTTTAATTTGTCCATGCTTTAATGTCATTGTTTTAGAATTTTCATAATCTTCAGGTTCAAGAAATGCAGCTACTATTGCAAGTTTTTCTATCCCCATCAAATATGCATATAATTCAACTTGTTTTATGTAATTTGCTGGAATACCGTATTTATTTCAATTATCTCGATTTTTTGCTGCAGTAGTTTTAATTTCAATAACCATCTTCTGACCATCATTAAATTCAACCAGCCCATCCGGAAGTCCACCTATAATTTCTACATTAGAAAAATAATCATATTTATTCTCTACCGCTGGAAATGTTTTAATGCTTTTAACATTTTTCTGCTTCTCTAATGAAGAAATGATTTTTGGTTCAATGTTTATTCCTGCAGTTAAATATTTTTTATCTAATGGCGGAATATCCAAATAACACATTCTTGCGAAAGCTTTGAATTCACTTGAAAAAGGTCCAACTTTTAGAACATCGCCTGCAGCTGTACCAGTTATTTTCTTATAACCCAACCCTAAACTACCCCAAACGGTTTTATTTAATAGTTTTTCATGAAACGCTTTTGTTAACTCAATAACACAATTGGTTTCATCTAGTTTATAGTCTGCATTGTTATAAAAATGTCTATTTTTTATTTTTTTAAATTGATTGTTATCCATTTCTTAATAATATCAAAATAAAAGTTATTATTTAACTTATGGAAAGTGTTATTGAAATAATTTTAAAAAAAATAAAAAAAACTAATTTTAAATTAATTAAAAAACAATTAAAAATTAATGGATTTAAAAAAACATTTAAAATTATAAATGTTGTTGGAACCAATGGAAAGGGGTCTGTTAGTAACTTTATTTCTCAAGGTTTGATATCAGAAGGGAAAAAAGTTGGTTTGTTTACATCCCCACATATTTTTGACATTGAAGAACGAATAATGATAAATAATAAAACCATATCTAAACCCCATTTTTTAAAATATGCAACATTATTCACCAACTATGATGGATCATTTTTTGAAATATGTTATATTATTGCGATGCTTTACTTTTTTGAAAGTAAGTGTGATTATGTAATTTTAGAAGCGGGAATAGGTGGATCAAAAGATTGTACCAATGTAATTAATGGTGATTTTGGGATTTTGACTTCTGTTAGCTTGGATCATCAAAAAATTCTTGGGAATACTGTTGAAGAGATTGCAGCTGATAAAATTGGAATTGCGAATGATGGAATGACCTTTTATTTACACAACCTTTTTGATAAAAATATTTATAATTTAATTAATAAAAAAATAATAAAAAATAATATTAATATTAATAAAATATCGTTATTAAAGTCTACATACGCTGAGGAAAACAAAGAACTAGCCAATAAAGTTCTAAATAATATTTTAAATAATAATAAAAAATATAATCTTAAATCCTTATTAGGACGAACATCATTATTTAAATACAACGGAAAAACTATTATTGTTGATGTTGCTCATAACTATATTGGAATAAAAAGATCTTTAGAGTTAATTAGAAATTATAATATATCACTTGATGCAATTGTCATTTCGATTTCTAGAGAAAAGGATGACTCGAATTGAGATAAACTATTTTATGGTCTAGATACTTATATTTACCAAAACAAGAGCTTTAGACACATGAAGATTGAAGATTATAAGATTAAAGGAACAGTTATTAACAATATTGAAACTATTTTATCTTCAAATAAAAAAAATATTCTTTTTATTGGTAGTTTTTTCTTTATTCCTGAAGTGCTATTATTAATTAATCAAGAAAAAGAAAAGTAAGATATTATTTATTGCGGAGGTTACATTATTTTAAGTTATTTTAATACAACATTAATTGCATCAACTGGAATAGTTATTTTATTTTTAACTTCTTTACTTATCGATATTATAAAAAAAAATAAAATAACTATTATAAAAATAACATATGGCGGTGTGTTATTATCAATAACTTTTATACTTCATTTAATTAGCGGATTTATTCCAGTTACAAGGCTTATTCAATTTAATCTTGGAATTATATCAATTTTTTTAAGCGGTATTTTACTTGGACCATTAATGGGACAAGTAATTGTCTTGGCGGATGATTCATTAAACTTTTTAGTACATAATAATGGAAATTATCATCCAGGTTTTGCATTCGGTTTATGCATAATGTCCTTTTTTGCTAGTATGATTGGGTGGTTATTACCTAAGTTAAAAAACAATAAACAAAAAGTTTTTGTTATCTACGGAACCGTGTTTCTAACATACACTTTGATTAGCTTGTTTATTAATCCTATTATCTTAGTTGCATTAGGATGAATTCCTAATTTATCTTTAATAATATATATTCCAAGACTTATAAAATGAATTCCTGAAGTACTTTTTTATTCCTCTATAATTTCTTTGATTTATTTTGGAGTTATTGCAAGAGAATATAAAAAACTCAAAAATGATAGTTATAAATGATAGTTATACATTGAATTTAAAGTGGCAAATATCACCATCTTGGACAATATAGTTTTTACCTTCTATTTTCATTTTCCCAGATTCCTTAACGGCCGCTTCACCTTTTAATTCAATAAAGTCATCGTACTTGATAACATCAACTTTAATAAATCCTTTTTTAAAATCGGTATGTATTACCGCTGCACAATCAGGCGCTTCGCTACCAGTAATGTAAGTTCAAGATCTTACTTCTATTTTACCTACAGTAAAAAATGTAGAAAGGTTTAATAACTTAAATGATTGTTTTATTAGTGTATTTAATCCAGATTCTTTTATTCCGAGATCATCTAAAAAAAGTTCTTGGTCTTCTTCATCAAGTTCTGAAATTTCAAACTCAATTTTACTCGATATTGGCACAACTGCTATTTTATTATCTGCTCCATAGTTTTTTAGTATTTTATAGTTTGTTGATTTTGTTGGTTCAGCAATAAACTCTTCTTCAATATTACCAATATATATCATTGGTTTTATTGTTAATAAATTAAATGATTTTAATGATTTTTTTTCGTCGTCATTTAAATCAGCGTCTCTTAAGGATTTTTCATTTCCTAAAATTTCTAGTGCTTTTTTAAATAATGAATGTTGTTGAATTATTGCTTTATCAGTAGTATTTTTTGCTTTTTTTCTTATTTTTAATAAAGCTTTTTCCAGTATTTGAATATCAGCAAATATTAATTCTAAATTAATAATTTCCAAATCTCTTATTGGATCTATATTATTAAACACATGTGTAACATCTGAGTTTTCAAAACATCTAACAACATGAATAATAGCATCCACGTCTTTTATATTAGCTAAGAACTTATTACCCAGTCCTTCACCCTTTGAAGCCCCTTCAACTAATCCTGCAATATCTATAAACTCAAAAGTTGAATAAATTATTTTTTCAGGATCTACCAGTTTTGCAAGGTTTAATAATCTTTCATCTTTAAGTTTTACAATTCCTACATTAGGATTTATTGTTGCGAATGGATAGTTTGCGGCTTCTACATTTGAATTTGTTATAGCATTAAATAATGTAGATTTCCCTACATTTGGCAATCCTACTATTCCCGCTTTTAAAGACATATTTACCACCTTAGTTTATTTATTATATTGTTTTAATGCTCTTAAATTAAATATTTGTTCAAAAAATAAGTAGGATATTGTGGTCTATCTCTTTTTCACTTTTTAAATACTAAATTCATTCGCTCTCGTCTTGTATTCTTGTTTACTTGTTTTAAGAAATTAAATTCTTCTTTCATTTTTCAAGTAATTTTGTCTTCCGAAAATTTTCCATCCATTACAAATCCTCAAAACCCTTCCCTATTCTCAATTGCTGATTCCATTAAAGAAAAATAAAGATTTTTATTAATGTGATTATTATCCATTCATCAATAAGCCATTCTTGCAAGACCTGATTCAATTAAAATACCACCAACTGTAGTTGTATCTTTATGAACAACCATTAGACTACGGTCATATACATCTTTTCCGTAATCATCTACCATAATCAGTTCATCCTTCTCGTAAAGACCTTTAACAAGTTCTTCGCCTTTTTTTGCATAAAAATACTCAATATCTCTTCCTGTTTGGTTTGTAGGAAGAAAATGATTATCTTGGTCTGTAGATTCAGGAGTGTCAGCATTAACTAATCTTGCTTCTATTTCTTTTCCATTTTCTAAATATAAAAATGAGTCTCCATCAACTCATTTAGTAATATAAATTCCAACTTGTCGATCATAAAAACAAGAAACAACACTAAATAACACTAATATAAAAGAAAAAATAAGTGGCATTTTTTTAATATACTTCATACTTTTTATGTAATAAATATTTATAAATTACTTTTTATTATTTATCATTATTTTTAATAAACTATTAAATAGTGGGGATGGACTTAAAGGATTTGAATTAAATTCAGGATGATATTGAACACCGATAAAAAAGGGATGTTCTTTTAATTCACAAATTTCAACTAAATTATTTTCTTTACAAATACCGCTAAATATAAAATTATCATCTTCAATAGCGTTTTTATATTCTGGATTTACTTCAAATCTATGTCTATGTCTTTCACGAATTTCATCTGCTTTATAGACTTTGTTAACTAGACTACCTTTTTTTAGAATAGATGTATATTCACCCAATCTTAATGTTCCACCAATATTCTTATTATCTTTATTAATAATCGCAATAACTGGTGTGCCTTCAGTTTTATGTTCTGAAGATACTGGGTTTTTTATTCCCATTCTTTTAGCTTGATCTACAACCATTGCTTGCATTCCATAGCAAATACCTAATGTTGGAACTTTAGCATCTCTTAATCTACCAACAACCTTCACCTTCCCTGAAAAACCTCTTATTCCAAACCCAGGTAAAACCATTGCGCCGTCATTATTTTTAATAATATCATCGATATCTTTATCAGTAATTCCATCAGTTGAATATCAATTTAAATTCACCTCAACATCTTCATATGCACTAGAAATTCTAATTGATTCTATTATTGACATATATGCATCAGTAAATTCAACATATTTCCCAAACATCGCTAAATTAACTTTATTAGTTTTTTGTTGATTCATTTTAGTTATAAATAGTTCTCAATCAGTTATATTGGGTTTAGTGTGCTCTATATTAAAATAATCTAATATAACATCTCCTAATTTCATTTTTTCAAAAAGTAAAGGTATTGAGTAAATATTCTTACTATTAGGTATTGAAAAAACATGTTTTTCAGACATCATAGAAGATAGTGCAACTTTTTTAACTATTTCTTTATTAATTTTTTTATTAGATCTTAACAAAACTATTTGCGGACTCACTCCATACGATCTTAAAATCTTAATAGAATTTTGTGTTGGTTTTGATTTGTGTTCCTTTGATGCAGTTAAATATGGAACAAATGTAGTGTGAATAACACATACATTTTTTGAATTTAAAAAAGCAAAATTAGTTAATGCATAAATAAAAGGTTGTGATTCAATATCACCAACAGTTCCGCCTATTTCTGTAATTACGAAATCATATTGTTGTTTTTCTAATGATTTTTTAAATAAAGTCTCAATGTAAGAGGTGACATGCGGAATGACCTGAACAGTTTTTCCTAAGTATTCGCCACGTCTCTCTCTATCCAAAATATCATTCATAATTTTTCCAGAAGTATAATTAGAAAGTTTTGTTGTGGTTTCACCAGTAAATCTTTCATAGTGTCCTAAATCTAAATCAGTTTCTCCACCATCTTTAGTAACAAATACTTCGCCATGTTGATATGGACTCATAGTTCCAGGATCTATATTTAAATATGGATCAAATTTTTGTAAAAATATTTTATAACCACGGAATTTTAAAACTCTTCCAATGCTAGCTGCACTGACTCCTTTGCCTAAGCCAGATAACACGCCACCAGTAACGAAAATAAATTTTGTTTCCATACTTTCTCCCTATATAAAAAAAATGGGGCGTATGAAGGGAATCGAACCCTCGCATGTTGGTACCACAAACCAATGTGTTAACCACTTCACCACATACGCCACATAATAAATTATATAAAATAATCTAAAGATATTTTAACACAAGAATTTATGTTATTAATTTTTCACAAGTGTATTTTTGATTAAAAAATAATTTTATCTTATTAATATACTTTTTTATTTCATTATTATATTCCTGAGCCAGGCATCATGCATAAGAAAAAACTAATACAATGTAAATATAATCATTTAACTTATCAGAAATTAATTCAGGATTAACTTTAATTAATCTTTTTATATCGACATTCTCTTGAAATACTAAATTTGCATAATCAAAATAAGGAGAGTTATTAGTACAATATTCAAAATCAATTAAAATGACTGCATCTTTATTTATTAAAAAGTTTTTTTTATTAATATCATTATGAGAAGATACAACTTTATCATTTTTATATTTATTTATAATTAATGAATATTTTTTTATTATTTTTTTATTATTTTTAATTAAATTTATATTCTCCATTAAATTAATAGGAGTTAGCTTTTTTGGATTTACTAGATTATGAAATGATTTTATTTCGCTAACAATCATTGGTAAAATACTACTTGTTATTTTTAAAGGGTGCGATCCTTTAATTCATTCTTTAATCACTATTCCAGTATCTTGATCATAATAAACTAATTTATTTTTTTTATATTTTTCGTATACTAAAAACTCATTTTGTTTATATGATTTATTAATTAATGGTATTTTTACATGAAGGCTTTTATCGCTGTACTTTACAATATAAGAAACATTATTAAATCCAGAATAAAATTGTTTAATTTTTAATTTATTATTAATTTTTAATTTATTTAAAAATAATTTTTTTATTATTTTATAATTATCATCCACATAGTTATTATACTAAATTAGGCAATCAACTAAAGGTTGTTAATAAAGATGAACTAATCATTCATACAGGTGATGTAGAATCGTAGCTTAAGTGTGCTCTTAATGTCATATCCCTTGTTGTGTTTGAAAGGTTGGTATATAGTGAATCTACAGATAGAACCGGAGAACCAATAAACTGTAAATTTAAGTAGCTAAATAGCCCAATAACGTCAGCAGTTTTAATAGCTCCTGTTGGTTTTGATGGTGTCCCTTTTCCGGTAGGTCATACTAAACTTTTTGTAAATTGAGATCATATTGTTGAATCTTTACTTACTTTTGTTATCTTATCATTTAAAAATGTTTCAACACCAAGTCTTGATTGTTCACCAAGTTTTGTTCAAATATTATTTTTAGGTTCTTTTATATTTGTTTTATCAACAGCATTTACAGAAACATTTAAACTATTAATATTGTTGTAGAAGCTTGTTCCTTCAGCAGTAAACTCATCAGTTGTAGCTTTATCTGCGCTAGCTAATACTCTTGCATGTTCCATTGCTTTTGTCATTTTTGGAAGTATTATATTCGCTCCCATGTCGCTAATATCTTTTAAAAAATTTTGACCATTATTTTGAGACATTGATAATCCAATAGTATCTTTAGTAATCAATGTAGGAATTACTCCAATAATAAGTTCTTTCATATCGTTATATGTAGTAGTGGCGTTATATTTTGCAAGAAGTTCTCCAAAATTTCTTACGCCTACTTCTGTAAATAATGATTTTCCTTTACTAGTAGGTCCTTTGTCTTGATAAGAAATGAATTTTGTGCTAGAGAAATTACTTGATAAATAGTCTTTTACTTTTGTATATTGATCATTAGTAAATAATTTACCACTATGAACATAATTATTTAACATTTTTTTAATATAGTTTTCAGGAGTGATTGATTCTCCATTTTCTTTTTTATTTCCTTCTTGTACAATTTGGTTCGTTAAAATACCTATAGAAGAAATTAATCTTGAAAAATTAGGATCTTGTTTTACTTCTAAAATTGTTTTTAAAATTGAATCTCCAGGTTTAAATGTAGGACCAAACAATGCTCTTAAAAGTGTTAATGGAGCAGATGTTGGTGGAACATATGGACCTTGTGCAATGGCTGTTAATTTTTTAGAAGCGTAGTTTACTTTAAAGAATGTTGTATTTTTTGTATCTAATGGATCATTAGGATTAATAGCTGGTTTAGTGTCAGCACCAAATATAGTAAACATTTGAGAAAGAATATTTCTAGATTGATTCCCACGTAGAAGTTCTCTTGAAATTGTGTCTCCATTTGTTTGTGCATAAGGACCTTCATCAAATCTTTCGAATTTTTTTGCATCAGGAGTAGGACTTTTAGTATATGGAGTAGAAGCAGTGTAATAGTCTTTTCAATTATTTTTAATACCAAATAATGATTTTGATTCTAAATGAAATAAACCATTCCCAATTAATTCATGACCATAAGTTGAGGGATGAATATCATCCATATTTGGCATTTTTCTAAATCTAAACATTGGATCATTTTGATTTGTTGGACTTCCTGGTCTTGGTGTATTATCGTTTTTATATTCTGGAATTTGATCAAGAGCTTGAAATTTAGCGTAATGTGCATACCCAGTTGCATCTTTTATAGCTTTAACAAATTTTGCATATCCTTTAGTTAAAGTTAGTTTATTATCTTTGATATAACCATTTTTTAACGAATCAGGTAAGCTTATGAATGGGAAAGCATGAGTAGTAACAATTACATCAGCATTAGGTGCAATTTTACCAATATCCGCCAATAAAGTAATCATATCTCTTTCAATTATTTTATACACCGCATCAACTAATGCTGGTTGAAGACTTAACGCTCCTGCAAAATTATTTGTTTGGAACATTTTAGCACCATTGATTAATGAATCATTTATTAATCCTCATCTTTGAGTTGGTGTTATTGGGTCGTTTGGATCATGATCTGGATCAATTCCTGATCTACCTTCATTATCAACAACTGGCGGTAAACCTAACATAGTTGAAAAGTCCATACCAAATTGAGCATCTAACACTCTTACATATCTTAATAAGTCATTTGCTCCAACGGTGATTGTTATTACATCACTGTTTTTTAAATCTTGCATAACGCCAGGATTACGGTTAATCATGTCATGAACACCAGAAATCATTGCTCCTGATACTGAAAAGTTTTGATAATCATTTAGAATATCAGCTTTTTTCATATCATTTGCAAAAAAATCAGCATATGATAGATAGTTTTTCTTCATATAACCATCATATCCAGCAGCTTCAGAATCTCCTAAAGAGATGTAGTTAAGCCCACTAGTTTGTGCTTTTTTAGCTTTGTTTTTTCATTTATGATTATCAGGAATAAAATTGTCTAATGCATTTTTTTCTTTCAAAATTATTGGAACCGCTATTGCAGCTGCAGCACCAAGGGCACCAACTGCACTAAGTGTTCCGACCATTGTATAATTCATTCATTTTTTCTTCATAATAAGCTCCTTTTGTTTTAAATTAAAACAATTTTTTTGTATAAAAATATTATCATAAAAGTTAAGTGTTGCTTTATATATGCTTTACTGTTGTTTGTTAAATACCAAAGTGTATTCTCCACGAATATTTTCTGGCATTTTGTTTTTAATTTCTAAAGGAGTGCCTGCAAAAAACTCTTCATTTAATTTTGTTAGTTCTTTGCATAAAAAGATTTCTATTTTATTATCAAATATTTCTGAAAATATATCAAGAGTTCTGATTAGTTTGCGAGGAGATACATACATAACATATGTACCTTTTGTTAATTTTATAATTTGGTTTTTTCTGGTTCCAAACTTTGGTGATAAGAATCCCAAGAAAGTATAAGTATTAGAGAATGTTGATAGAGCGAATGCACATACTTGAGCAGAAACACCAGGAATCACTTCGATTTTTATACCCGCTTGACGAGCTTGTTTGATTAAAACAAATCCAGGATCGGAAACAACAGGCATGCCAGCATCTGAAACTAATGCGATATTTTTTCCTTGTTCTACTAAATTAATAATTCCTTTTGAAGAATTTTTCTCATTTTTATCATGATAAGAAATTAATTTCTTCCCTAATATATCATAGTGAAACAGTAGTTTTTTAGTTACTCGTGTGTCTTCGCAAGCAATGATGTCAACCATTTTTAGCGTTTCTATGGCTCTAATTGTAATATCTTTTAAATTTCCTATTGGTGTTCCAACGATGTAAATTGTTCCCATTATCATCCTTTCAATGAATTACATAATTGGTTGACTGATAGAGAGAAGTTACAGTGATATTTTTGATGTTTTATAAAATCATCTATCCCTTTAAGAGCTTTTTCAAAATCATAATTGGCATTTACATATTCAAGAACCAACTTTTCTTCTAATTGATATGAAAGTGGTTTATTTATTTTTAATCTTAAAATATCGTAAAAAAACTGGTTTAATAAGTTAATCACTAGTCTTCAATCTGTTTTTTTTGGAAATAAATCTGAAAAAATAGTATTTGGTGAAGTTTTATTTTTAATAAATATTTTAAGTTTAAGAATAATTTCTTTTGTTTTTAAATTAAAGTTTGTTAGTTCTTCTCTACTTATATCCTTGGTTTGAAATACTCTTGAATAAAGCATTTTATTAACTACTTTATTTTGTGCAATGAAATTCTGTTTTATCTCTATAATTTTTTCTTCTGTTATAGGATTTAAATTAATAATATTGCATCTTGACTTTATTGTCGGCAATACATGTAGCATACTATTTGTTGTTAAAATAATATATGTTTTTTTTGTTGGTTCTTCAATAAATTTCAATAATGAATTCAATGCATGACTATTCCCGTTTTCAATACCTTTAATATATAGAATTTTTTTTGCATTGTGTTCAATTGATGTTTTTTTAAGCTCCATTATTTTCTCTATAACATCCGGTTTAAGTATTTGGGATGATTCTCCATCTATATAATGTATATCTGGCAAATCATTTGGTAGCCTCTGTACATTTTCATCATAAGGGCTTCCAAAAGTATTTTCATTTTTAGAAATAATGACACTAATTAAAAACATTGCAAATAAATTAGTATCAATTCCTTTTGATGCGTTGATCAAATATAAATGTGATATTTTTTTATTTCTATGTATTGTTTTCAAAAGCTTGAAGGCTTTAGGTTGTGTTTTTTTAATTAAAGCTTTTAAGTTTTTTATATTCATATTACTATTTTACTTTGAAAAAATAATAAGTTCATTAATCAATTCATTAAGTTTTTTATAATCCATCGGTATTCTTATTCCCGCTGCCCTAGCGTGTCCTCCGCCACCATGTTTAGAGGCAACTTCTCCAACATTTTTTCCATTAGATCTAAGAGAAACCTTAAATGAATCTTCTTTTTTATCTTCAACAAAAAATGCTCATACAGTAGAATTTTCCATATTTCCAATTTGTCATATATTGGTGCATTCAGCAGGACTAATGCCTAATTCTATTAAATCCTTATCTTTGAATATGCAATATACAAATTTTTCTTTTTTAACAAAATTATTTAAAACTCATTTTTGTAACTTGATAGATTTTTCTGATTTTGTACGCATTGCATTATACATTTTATCAATGTCATCTTTTTTTACTCTTAAAAGAATATCTGCCGCAACTAAAAATGGTGTTCGATTATTTAATGCATATGCAAATCATCCCGTATCTGTAATAATTCCCATTAAAAAAATTAGCGCTGTTTTTGAAGATATATTTTCATTTAACTCTGTTGCAATCATTCAAGACTGAATTGAAGAGGCATTAAATGTATGATCTTGTCAAATAATATCGACATCAATATCGCTTTTAGTTAAGTGATGGTCAAAGCAAATCTTTACTTTTCCCTTTGAGAACTCATCTATATTATAGATTCTTGAATGAGTTGATGTGTCACCAACAACAACGGTTCAAGTGTTATCAATTTCTGTTCTAAAAAATTTTTTATCAAAATCTACAAATGGAAAGCTCCTATTTAATGATTTTTCATCTCCAAGATATGCCAATTCCTTATCTGGATATGCGCTATGAATAGATTTTAAAAGTGCATAAGATGATCCAACAGCGTCACCATCTGGATTGTTGTGATGGAAAAAAGCAATTTTCTTTGCTTTTTTTAGTTCTTTTATAATTAAACTTTGGTTTTTATTCATTTTAAACTCCTAGTTTTTTACTAATAAACTTAATTAGTTTTTGTTCTACTTCTTTTTCTACTTCTTGTTGTGATAAAGATGCATCAATAATTATAAATAAAGAAGGTGATTTTTTAATAATTTCTTTATAGCCTTTATATACTTTTTTATGAAATTGTAGAGATTCATTATCAAGTCTATCAACTACTTCTCTTTTTTTAGACCTTATCATAGCATCCTTATAGTTGACGTCTAGAAAAACTATTATGTCAGGAAGTATTTTTTTAGTAGCTAACATATTTAAATCATAGACCATTTCATACCCTAAAGAGCGCCCATATCCTTGATAAGCAAGTGAAGAATGTATATATCGATCACAAATAACAATTTTTCCTTCGTTTAATGCAGGTAAAATTTTTGTTGATAAATGTTGAACCCTACTTGCAGTATATAAAAGCAACTCTGTTACATTATTCATTTCCGTATTTTCTTTATTTAGTATAATAGATCTAATTTCTTCTGATATTTTAGACCCACCTGGTTCTCTTGTTAATAAAAACTCTTTATTTGTAAAAAAAGTTTTTAACTTAGAGATTACATTTTTTGAAATTACTGTTTTCCCAGAACCATCAATTCCTTCGAACGTAATAAATAAACCTTTACTCATCATCTTCCTTTACTCTATTTTTAAATGCTTGCTTTAAAGTTAATGCATCAATATAGTCGATTTTCCCACCTATGGGAATTCCATTTGCTAACCTTGTAACTTTAATTTCTTCATTTGCTAACTTATTTTTTATATAACTAGCTGTTATCTCGCCATATAACGTTGGATTTGTAGAAATTACAACTTCTTTAAATTTATTGACTCGATCAATGATTGGGTCAATACTTAACTTACTTGGATCAATCCCTTTACTGATGTTTATTTCTCCACCAATAATATGATATTTTCCATTAAAAATATTTAAACTATCAATGTGTCAAGCATCAAGAGAACTTGTTACAACCATTAAAATTGGATCTCTTTTTTTATCTTCACATACTGTACATATCGAGTTATTTGTAATAATATTACATACTCTACATGTTTCTATAACCTCATCACAGCTTTCCAATGTTTGGATTAGAGATTTAATATTTTTCTTATGTTTACCAAGTAAATGATATGTCATTTTTTGAGATGTTTTTTTACCAATAGAAAAAAGTAAACTAAGTTTTTTTTCAAGTTCAATAATTTCTTTTGGTTTCACTTTATCTCATTCCTGGCATGTTTGGTTTATTAGCAGATTCAACTTCAGTTATCATTTTAATACCATCATTAAAAGCAATAATCAAAATGTCTTCTAGTAATTCAACATCATCTGGATCAACTAACATTTCATCTATTTTAATAGATTTAACGGTTTTGTTTCCCAACATAATTAATTTTATTCCTTGTTTTTCAATTACAAATTCTTTTTTATCCAAAAGTTCTTGTGCGCGTTCCATTTCAGCTTGCATTTTCTTTGCTTGCTTCATCATCATGTTTATATCCATATTATTCTCCTTGTTTTTCTAATTTATCACCAAATAGGTTTTTTAGAAATTCTTTTTTATTATTGTTTTTTGAAGTTTCTTTTTTCTTATTTATAATAGGCTTTTTGATTTCCTTTGGTGCTGGTAAAGCATCAGCTTTTTTTAAATCTTTATATGCTTTTTGAACATTTACTATATCTCCATCATTCATTGCAAAAACAATTATTGGTTCTCCAAATATTTTTTTAGTAAATCTTAAGAACTTTTCATCCACTCTAGAAGCATTAACCATTTCACATATTTCACTTGATGCATGACCAATTAATATAAAATTATCTCCTGATGTTAATTGTCTTGAATTTTCTAGCCACCCTGCATACTTATCAAAGTTAATATCATGAATATATTTATTCACTTTTTTTAATTTTGCATTGGTTTTATCTCTAAATTTTCTTTCTCTTGTTTGTACAAGTAAGTTGATAACGTCCATTACTGTTAACTTGTTGCTAACATTATTTATTTCTACGGGTTCTTTGCTAACTTCTTTAGCAGATAAAATATCATCATGAGAAGCATTAACTTGTTTCATTTCTTGTGTTTTATTTAGTGCAATCTCAACAGTTTTAGATACCTTATCCATCATCATCTCTGTTTTTCTTAATAACTCCGCTGATGTTTCGACTTGTGGTTTTTCTTTTTTGGACTTAACTTTCATAATATTTTCCTTTTTTTTATAACATATTTTTAAGAAGGCAAGATCTATATCTTGTTTAGGGTTTAGAGAGCTTTTTATTACTTGATAAAGATCTACAAAAATAGTTAATAACTCATAAGCAGTAGATTTATTTAATGGTATTTTTTTATAATCTTGAATACTAATATCATTTAGCAACTTATCATCAGTGGTTGCATCATAAATAATAAAATCTCTAATAACACCAATGATATTTTGAATAAAAAGAACTAAATCAATACCTTTGTCAACTAGTTTATCTATTATTTTTATTAATTTTGTAATATCTCTTTTAGCACAAGCAGAAATAATGTTAATGGTATTATCGATTGAAGTAATTCCAAAAATATCCATTACAGTGGCCACTTTAATAATTCCTTTTTCAAATGAAGAAATTTGATCTACCATAGATAACGCATCTCTAAGAGAACCAGTTGAGAATTTAGCAATCATCTTCAATGCTTCTTCTTCATAATCTATATCTTCTTTTTTTAAAATAGATTTTAAATGGGCAACAATAACCGATCCTTTTATTCTCATAAAATTAAATCTTTGAACTCTCGATAATATTGTTAGTGGTATTTTTTGTGGTTCAGTTGTTGCAAAAATAAAGATTACATTTGCAGGAGGTTCTTCTAGTGTTTTTAACAATGCATTAAAAGCCGAATTACTTAACATATGAATTTCATCAATTATATATATTTTATATTTTAGTGATGCAGTAGAAAATTTTACTTGGTTAATTATTTTTCTAACTTCTGCTACTCCATTATTTGAAGCTGCATCAATTTCAACAATGTCAACCGCTTTAGTAATTTCATCAATTGAAATTCCATTAATTGTTGCAGCAAAAACCTTAGCAGAAGAGGTTTTACCAGTTCCACGTAATCCTGAAAATAAATAAGCATGACCGATTTTATTATCTGCAATAATATTTTTAAGTATTTTTACAATATTTGGTTGTCCTTTTATTTCATTAAAGGTCTTTGGTCTATATTTTCTATATAGCGCTATATAATCCATAAAACAAATTTTAGCATATGTAATTTGCAAATAGGTTTTTAAGAATAAAAAAAAAGACCACCTCACACAGTACTTCTCGATATGGCTGCTATATTTCTATCCTGACCAAGTTACAAGGTTGCTATTGAAGTGGCAATATTATTATAATATTAATTAATTAATAATTATAAAAAATACTTTAAAAATTAATTAATAATTATTTTATTAAGCGTATGTTCTTTTAATTTCTTTAAGTTTAAAATAGTTCTTTAAATCTATATTCTTAATATTTTCAACATAAAATGAATGTTCTAAAGCTTGGGTTCTCAAGACATACCCTTTTTGTCTTAACATCTGAAAAGCAAATCATGATGTTTTCGCTTTTTCAAACATTTCTGAAGATTCTTTTTCAAAATTTTGTTGTTTTTTTAAATATATGCTTTGTAACTTATTTAATTCTTTTTGACTATTTTTAGAAACACAAGACTCAAACTCATTTGCAAGATCTTTTCTAAGTTTTTTTGCTTGAACTTCGTTATAGACCATTCAAGAAATCATTCATATTTGAAATACTAAAGTTAAAAACGATAAAACAAACAATATAATTCTAACTATTTTAAATAATATTTTTCTTAATACATTCATATGTCTCCTAATTATTTTTTTATTATACCTTAATTTTTTATTGTTTTTTTATGGCACTAAATTAATGGTATCTATTTTTTCTATTAAATTAAATATTAAATTATAATATTAAATGTATTTAGTTTAGGAGAATTATGAAATATAACACAACATCTATTGTTGGATCGCAATGAGGCGATGAAGGAAAAGGGAAAATAGTTGATTTTCTAGCTCAAAAAGCTGATTCAGTTGTTAGGTATCAAGGCGGTAATAATGCTGGACATACAATAATAATTGGAAAAAATAAATTTGCTTTAAATCATATACCATCTGGAGTTTTTAATTCAAAAATTAAAAACTATATGTGTCAAGGAATGGTAATCAACCCTAAAAAACTAATAGAAGAAATTGAGGGGTTGAAAAGTAGAGGTATTAAAGATTTTAAATTATTAATTTCGAATAAAGCCCATATTGTTTTACCATACCACATTGCTATTGATAAAAGAACTGAGGATTTAAAAGGCGGGGAGCAAATTGGAACAACTAAAAACGGAATTGGACCTTGCTATGAAGATAAATATGCCAGAATAGGAATTAGATTTGGTGACTTTATCCATAATGAAAGTTTTTTTAAGAGTTTAAAAAAAGCATTATTGATTAAAAACCGTGTTCTTTCTGGATTAAACATACAAAACTATTTAACACAAACAATTTATGATGAATATAAACAATATGCAAATTATTTAAAAAAATACGCATGTAATGCAACTATCTCATTAGAAAATGATATTAAAAAAGGTAAAAACGTATTATTTGAAGGCGCACAAGGTGTAATGTTATGTATAGAAAATGGGACATATCCATACGTTACTTCTTCAAGCCCGACAAGCGCATCTATTCCGTTAAATACTGGAATGAATCCTAAGTATTTAACTACTGTAATTAGTGTTGTGAAAGCATATACTACACGTGTTGGATTTGGTAGTCTACCATCTGAAATTGAAGATGAATCTATTGCAAATCACATTAGGGAAACAGGTCATGAGTATGGAACAGTAACAAAAAGAAGTCGTCGTATTGGATGATTAGATACAGTTGTTTTAAAAACATCATTTAACCTATGTAATACATCTTCATTTGCAATAACTTTACTAGACGTCCTTGATTATGTTCCAAAAATAAAAATCTGTTATGCATATGATTTAGATGGGAAAGAAATTGATTATATTCCTGAAACTACACATTTACTAGAAAAAATTAAACCCAAATATATTGTGATGGATGGATGATCAACAGATACAACAAAAGTAACAAAATATAGTGACTTACCAAAAAATGCAAGGTTATATATAGAAAAGATAGAAGAATTAACTAATGTAAAATGCTCTATTTTCTCAGTAGGACCAGACAGAAAACAAACTTATTTGAAATTAGGTAAAGATGATTAAGAGATATTCACACGAAATAATGAGCAAGATTTGAACTGATGAAGAAAAATATAAAGCATGATTAAAAATTGAAATATTAACACTTAAGGGTTATGCAAAAATTAATAAAAAAATAACAAAAACCGATATAGATAATATAGAGAAAAAAGCAAAAATAAATGTTGAAAGAATTTTAGAAATTGAAAAAGAAACAAGACATGATGTTGTTGCATTTACCAGATCTATAAGTGAGATGCTTGGAGAAGAAAAGAAATGAGTTCATTATGGATTAACTTCTACAGACGTAGTTGATACTGCGTTAGGTTATCAAATAAAAAAAGCTAATGTATTAATTGAAAAATTATTAATTAATTTATCAAAAACTCTTAAAGAATTAGCAATTAAATATGAAAAAACCTTCCAAATGGGAAGAACACATGGAATACATGCGGAAGTAACTACATTTGGATATAAAATGGCATTATGACATCAAGAAATTGAAAGAAATTTAACTAGATTTGCACTTGCAAGAAAACAAATAGAAGTAGGTAAAATTTCAGGAGCAGTTGGAAACTATGCAAATGTTTCTATTGAAGTTTGTGAGTATGTTTGTGAAAGTTTAGGACTTGGAATAGAAGCTATTTCAACACAAACACTACAAAGAGATCGTCATGCAAACTATATTTTTACACTCGCTTTAATATGTTCAAGTTTAGAAAAATTTAGCGTTGAATTAAGACATTTACAAAGAACAGAAGTTGGAGAGGTTCAAGAAAGTTTTTCTAAAAACCAAAAAGGTTCTTCTGCAATGCCTCATAAAAAAAATCCTATTTCTGCTGAAAATATTAGTGGATTGGCAAGATTGGTTAAAGGGTTTGTATTTACCAGTTTAGAAAATGTTCCATTATGACATGAAAGAGATATATCTCATTCATCAAACGAAAGAATTATTTTATCTGATTCAACTATTGTAACTCACTATTTATTAACAAGATTTACTAATTTAATTAAAAACTTGAAAGTTAACGATAAGAAAATGTTAGAAAATATATATATAACTAACAATGTTGTATTTTCTCAAAAAGTATTGCTATTTTTAATTAATGAAAAAGGTTTGAGTAGAGAAAAAGCTTATGATATTGTTCAGCCTTTAGCATTTAAAGCACTAAATGAAAAGAATGATTTTAAAGAGGTTTTACGAAAAGAAAAAATATTAAATGATGAGGAAATAAGCACTATTTTTAATTTAAAAAATTATACAAAAAATATTAATAAAATATTTAAAAAAGAATTAATAATTAATTAATATCTTTTCTACAACGAGCTTCGTAAATTTTGTCACCTATTTCTATTTGGTTTCCTGAATTACCTTTTTTTCTATAGCTAAATGATGCAACTCCAGCACACTTAAAACATACTGCTTTTAATTTTGTTACAAATTCTGCTCTTGACATTAAGTTAGACATTTCTCCGAATGGCTCACGAAACACATCAAGATCTAACCCAGCGACCATTACCCTGATTCCTTTATTTGCAAGTTTATTGACAGTAGGAATAATTGATTTATCAAAAAACTGAGCTTCATCGAACGCAACAGCATAAGTATCTTCTTCAATAAACTTCAACGCTTCTTCTGCAGTCAATATTGTTATTGCATTAATTGATGAACCAGCTCTAGAAGTAATCTCTTCTTTTCTTCACCTTGTGTCTATTTGTGGTTTAAAAGATACAAACTTCTGTTTAGCAAACTTTAAAGTTGTTAATCTTTTAATTAACTCCTCTGTTTTACCAGAAAACATAGGCCCCGTAATTACTTCTACTCACCCATTTTTTAAAAATAAATGCATATTAATCTCCTCATTTAAATTTTTTTACTGCAATTGAGAACATCGCAATAATAAATCCTAATGCTATTATTGGGAATAGAATAGAATCTATACCTCAATCAATAATACCACCAACATCAGAAAATCCATGATTTCAAGAAACAAAAAACGGATCTACAACATATTTAGTTGGTAAAGCGTACGTTATATAATTCAATACCTTTGAATGATCTATTTGATTTTTCGGAAAAAAAGATCCCGATAAAAATGAAATAGGTAAATATAAAACATTGACTACAGCCATTACACCTTGAGCAGTATTTAAAAATGCAACAATAACCATCCCCATAGATAATGCTAAAATAAATGCAAAAATAATATAAGGTAGTGTTATAAACAACGTTGGAGGAAACGCAACCGATCAACCTATATTACTTTTGGTTCCTATCACTATTCCTGCAACCAATAAGATATAAAACAATCCAATAAACATTCAACAAAAATAATAAATTAAAATAGTGAATAAGAATGAAGATTTTGATATTTTTGCGGAACCAATTCGCTTAATTAATGTTGATTGCTTAAATTCAATAATTGTTTGAGGAACATTAAAAAAACCTATTGTTAATATATTAGTAATAAGCACACCTCCGATAACATTTTTCATAACATCCCGCTGGGTTATTCCTGGAGGAATGTTCGTTAAGAATGCATTTCCCAATATTAAAAGAAGTATTATTGGCATTAAGAATGTTGATATTGGTCCGATTTTACCGCGCCAATAATATGAATTCAATAACTTAAAAACATGTCTATTGAACATCACTTACTCCAGCTTTTCTATCACTTTCATACATTTCTTTAAAGATTTTATTTGTAAAATTTTCTAAAGATTTATACTTATTATTTATTTCCTTAATTGTTAATTGATATTTTATGACACCCCAATCAAGAACTCATACCTCATTTGTTAGTGCTTTTACTTCATTCATTGAATGACTTACTAGCAATACAGCTATCTTAGGGTTAATCTTTAAATAATTAATAATATATTCTCGCAGATCTTTTCTAACTTTAATGTCTAAACCAGTTGATAGTTCATCAAGAATCAATAAATCAGGTTTGTGAACAATGGCAAGAAAAATATTTAATCTTTGTTGTTGGCCTCCAGATAGATAAATGATTTGTTTTTTTATTAGTCCATTTAATCTAAAGACATCAAGCATTTTAGCTAGTTCTTTTTTTGTATAATGATTTGTATATTTATTTAAGTAAAAATCAATTAAATTTCCAACAGTAACTCCAATTGGATATTTACTTTCTTGAAATTGGATACCTATAGAAAAACCCTTATCCACCTTCATTGTTCCTGAAGACATTTTTCTTACACCAGCAATAATTTCTGAAAGAGTTGATTTCCCAGATCCATTCCCGCCAATTAATGAAATTCTTTGACCTTCTCTTATTTCTATATTAATATTTTTTAATATATGTTTTTTTCCGTAATACTTATTAACATTATTCATTTTTAATATAACTTTAGACATATTAATCTCCTCACTTAAATTTCTTAATTGATATTGCTAGAAACGAAATAACTAATAGTATTGCAATAATTGGAAAAAGATAAGACTGATATCCCATTGATACCAAACCAGCTTTACCGTTGTTTCAAACCGCAAAGAAAGGATCAACTATATATTTAGTTGGTAGCATATATGTAATTGAATTTAAAATTGAAGAATTATCTATTTGTTCTTTTGGAAAAAAAGAACCCGATAAAAATGCTATTGGAATATATACTAAATTTGATATACCCATAACACTTTGCACTGTATTTGCAAATGATAATATCAACATCCCAATTGATATCGACATAATGAAAGCTATTATAATAAATGGTAATGCAAATATAAGGGTTTTTGGAAATGCAGTTGATCAACCAACATTACCTTTAGTTCCTACTAATATTCCAAACCATAACAAGTTATAGAACACTAATACAAATAGTCATAGGGAATTATAAAATAAGATCGTGATAATAAATGTTGATTTTGATATTTGTGCTGCACCAACTCTTTTAATTAGTGTTGATTTTTTAAATTCTATTATTGTTGTAGGTACACTAAAAATACCTATAGATAATACTGTAGAAATCATAATTCCTGCAGCTAAATTTTGCATAATTACTCTTTGCTTGGCTATTGGAATGTGTTTATCATAAAATACATTTCCTAAAATGAATATTAATAATATTGGGAATACCAATGAAAAAAACGGACCAAAAAAACCTTTTCAAAAATAAGCATTAATAAGTTTTAAGACAGATTTATTGATCATATTGCTACACTTTTTTTAATTCTATCTAAAGTCTTGATTTCTTACAACTCAATATGATAAAGGAACCATAATTGAAGCTAGTATTATATATACAGCAAGTACGCCGTATTTATTTATATAATCTTTATATTCAAGTTGCTTTAATTTTCCTGTACTTGCAACAAATTCTAGACCTTTAGCAAGCTTCTCGTCTGAAGTGCCTGTTTTACTATTTAAAATATCATTTAGAGTTTGTTTTTGACTTATTGATAAAGATTCTTTTGCGTCATCTTCTAATTTACCACTATCGATGAAACTTGTAAGTTTAAATACGTCCTTAACAGGATCTGAACCTTTATGTTGTGCTGGTGGTTTTAAAATATTTTGAATTTGTTTCTCCACTTTGTTTGACATACCAGTAATGCCACCTAGTAATTTAGATGCATCACTTTTATTTAATGTTTTTTTTACAACTTGTTTTGAAGTTGTTGGTGCTTTACCATTTCCTGTTGCTGCTTGTGATGCTTGCGCTTTGTCAATAACTGCTTTTGGAGCTAATGCACTTTCAGAAATAGATCCAAGTCTTTGTATTTGGTAGTTTAAATCTAAAAACACTAAGTAATTATAACTAACTGCTTTACCATTTGAGATACCAAGATCACTTATATACTCATCTTGAATTCCATGACGCATTGAAACCATAACCTTAGAAAGATCAGAAATTGTTTTAATATGAACCTTTCCTATTCCGGGTATAGTTATTGATGTTGGTTTAATAAGTTGATTATTATATCCATACGCCCTAAGCAGTTGTTCAACTTGTTCAGCATCTTGTTCTTCTCCGGATGTAAAACTTGTGTTATATCCAACTTTATTTGCAAAAGTCCCAATCATTCCTGTTACAGGCATTGCAACTCCAAGAGCTACAACCATTCCAATTGTTCCACCTGTAGAGAATTTTGTAGATAACAATAAAGAGATTGATGAAAATATTGTCACAACTACAAGACCTATACTGAAGTTAATGATAAATATTTTAAAAAGGTTATTTCTTGCTGCATAAGGAATAATTTCGCTACCTGCAACTGGTTTATCAAAAAATATGGCACCGAAGATTAATCCTAATGTTGCCATTAATACAAAAATAACAATTACCACAAAATAAGCAATTCATTTTTCCAGTATTATTCTACCTCTTGATTGTGGTTTGGATAGTATTATTAAAAATGTTCCATCTTCAACTTCATCTTTAAATACTTTGGAACCTATAAATCCAGTAAATATAGAACCTATTAATGCAAATATAGTGGCCATTCCAGCATATATAGTATTAGTAATAGCAACATATATATTTACAGATACTGTTTTATAATCTATTAAGTTTCCAAAAATTAGCACACCCATAAATAGGAATACCGCTCCGAAAGCTATTAATGTTATGATTCACATTGATTTTAATCTTAAGAATTTTTTTAATGTATATTTAAAAACTGGCATTATTTTTTACCTCCTGGTAATTTCTTATTAGTAGTTAATGGTTTTTTTGTTTTCATTAAAACACCTTTTTTTTCTGGTAATTTCTTTGTTTTCATTGAAACAATTCTTTTTCCTTTTAGAGATTGTTTTCCTCTTCTCTCTTTTTCAGATTTTTCAATAAAATGATCATATATTGATTGTAAATCATTAGCTCTAAATGATGTTATTCTTTCCGGTAATGTGCTTAAAAACTTAAATAAGCCTTTAACTTTGTCACTACTTTGATTTTTAACAACAACTTCAGTTTGAATATCACCGGAAACAGCATATCCTTTGTCTTTAAGTTTTTTTGCTAAAACTATATTATCAGATGATTTTATAAATACATCACTTTGTTGATTTGTTAAATCTTTTATAGTTCCTGAATAAATTATTTCTCCATAATAAACGAAGGTAACTTCGTCTATCAATCTTTCTAACTCAGCTAAAATATGTGAAGAAATTAATATTGTTTTTCCTTCTTTTCTTAAAGAAATTAAATTATCGAATAATTCCTTTCTTGCTGTAGGATCTAAATTTGCTGCTGGTTCATCAAGTATAAGAACACTTGGTTCAATAATTAATGATTGTGCAAGTAATATTTTCTTTTGCATTCCAGAAGAAAAAGAAAACGGTTTTCTATTTGCTTGATCAAATAAACCTAATTTTTTTAACATTTGAACTGATTTTTCTTTTGCATCTCTAGGACTTAATCCAGAAAGTTCTGCCATTGTTGTTAAATATTTAATTGTTGTTAAATGACTAGGGAATGATGCTCTTTCAGGAATATAACCTATTAATCTATTTGCATTTGCTGATCCCGCTTTATGTCCGTTAATGCTAACTGAGCCACTTGTTGGACGATATGCACCGATCATTGCTTTTATTGCTGTTGTTTTACCAGCTCCATTAGGTCCAATAAACCCATGAATAACTCCTTGACCAACTGTAAAATTCATGCTTTTTGTGGCAACAAAGCTTTTAAATTTCTTTGTATAATCCTTTAATGTTATACTTGGCAAGCTTTTGTTTAAAACTGCTTTTTCTTTATGTTGATATCGTTTAAATAAATCTTTAAAACGATTTTGTTTTGACTCTCTTTTTTCCATTGCTTTCCTTTTTATATGTGTTATACCAATTAATTTTACCTTAATTACCTTGTATTTAACAATTAATTTCAAATTACTTTCAAAAAAATAAATTATATAAAAATATAAAATAAATATTTTTTATTATTTTTAAATTAATTTTTAAATAAAAAAACAACACAAAAATATGTGTTGAATTTTACTATTATAAGTAGCTATATTTAAACTAAATATTTTTTTAAAGCTTCTGGTCAATCTATTGTTTTTGTTTTTGAATCATATCTATTTTCTATAATTGCAGCAAGCATTCTATCGATTGCTAATCCAGAACCATTTATTGTAGAAGCTAATTTATTTTTACCTTCTTCTTTATATCTAATTTTCGCTCTACGAGATTGGAATTCTGAGAACATACTTACAGAAGATATTTCTCTAAATTTCTCTTGTGAAGGGAATCATATTTCTAGATCAACTGTATACTCAGAAGAAAATCCTAAATCACCTCTACACAGAACGACTTCTCTGTATGGAATCTCTAACATAATAATTAATTTTTTAACTTCTTCTAACATTGCATTAAATTCTTTTTGTTTGTCTTTTGCTTTTGTTAATTTAAATAACTCAACTTTTTGGAATTGATGTAATCTAATAATTCCTTTTGTATCTTTTCCACCAGAACCAGCTTCAGATCTAAAACATAGAGAATGTGTAACTAATTTTTTAGGTGAAGATAGATCAACGATTTCATCAGCGTGGTAATTTGTTAATGTTGCTTCCCCAGTTGGTATTAATCATTGTTCTTTTTTTCCTACAGGAAATAAATCATCAACAAATTTAGGTAATTGTCCAGTAGCATATAATGCAGATGTTTTAACAATAACCGGCGCAATTAACTCTGTATATCCATTTTTAATTGCTTGTTTTAAGAATAAATCTTCTAACCCTCTAACAATTTTTGCAGCATCATTTAAATAAATCGCATATCTTGGACCACTAATTTTTGCAGCTCTTTTGAAATCTATTAAACCTAGTTTTTCAGCAATTTCATTATGTGCTATATTAGATTTAACTTTACCCTTTCCAATTCAATTTTCTTTTTTAACAACATTTTCAGATTCGTCTTCTCCACGAGGACAATCTTTATGAGGTAGATTTGGTATTTTTAATAAAATAGCATTAATTTTTTCTCTAATTTTTTGTAGTTTTTTGCTACCTTTAGAAATGCTTCCTTTAATTTTTTTATTTTCTTTTTTAACAGTTTTAAATTCATCACCTTTATTTACACTACTAACACCAAGTTCTTTTGAACTTTTGTTTAGTAATTCTCTTTCTTTTTCAAGTTCAGCAATTAATTTATTTTTAATAGTTCCTAGCTTATATAATTCTTTAATTTCTTTTTTAACAACTATTTGTCTACTTTCAAGCTCTGCTTGAATTGTTTCTTTATCTTTTAAAATTAATTTTAAATCAATCATTATTCTTCTTCCTTTTTCTCTATTTCTGTTTTTATTGAATCTAGCTTTATCTCTTGGGTTGCAAATTCCTTTAAATTAACTTCTTCTGTTTTTTTTATGGCTATATTGATTTTTTCTTCCAATTCCTTTAATTTAAAAATACCAATTGATGTTATTTTATTTTTTTCATTCAATTTAATAATTTTAACACCTTTTGTTAGTCTTGATGAGTGAGAAATTGTATTTAAATTTAATCTAATGCAAATACTATTCTTAGTCATAATGATTGCTTCTTCATCGCCTTCAACGTTTTTAATTGAAATTAAATTACCTGCTTTTTTAACATTAATTGAGCTGACACCTTTAGCACCTCTTTTTGTTTGACGATATAATGATGCTTTGGTCATCTTCCCAAACCCTTTTGCTCCAATTGATAAAATATTTTCATCTTCTGTTTTAATTTTAATAATTCCGATAAGTTTATTTCCAGCACGTCCTGATAAATCAATACCCTTAACCCCTGATGATACCCGTCCTAAGATTCTTAATTGGTCTTCTGAAAACCTTACAACTTTTCCATATCTAGAACCCATAAGGATTTGATCGCCTTTATTTATTATTATTGCATCGAATAACATATCGTCTTTTCTTAAAGATAAAGCTTTTTTACCACTTTTGTTGATTTTAGAATATTCAATAAGTTTTGTTTTTTTAACAACACCATTAATGGTAGCTGTTAATAAGAATTTTTCTTCATCTTCATAGTGACTTGCTGTTCTAATAGCGATTACCTTTTCTTTTTTTTCTATATTTATTATATTTATAAAAGGTGTTCCTTTTGATTGTTTTGATGCTGATGGTATTTGGTGTGATCTAATTCTATATACTTTTCCGAATGAAGTAAAAATTAGTAAGTCAGTATGTGTGTTAGTAACAATAAGCTTTTCAACTTGGTCACCTTCATAAATAGTACCTGCACGCGACCCTACACCACCACGTCGTTGTGTTCTGTATTCTTCAAGTAATAACCTTTTTACATAATTATTTTTAGAAAGTGTAATAATGATGTCTTTTTTAGATATTAAATCTTCGTCAGTTATTTTTTGGATATCTCCACTAATAATTTGTGTTCTTCTTTTATCACCATATGATTTTTTGATAAAACTTAAATCAGTAATTATTTTTTGAACTAAGACATCTGGATTATTTAGAATCTCTTTATATTCTTTGATTTTTTCTTCAAGAGTTGTAATTTCAGCATCCATTTTTTCTTGCGCTAAACTTGTTAATCTACCTAATCTCATATTAACTATTGCTTTTGATTGATCAGAATTTAAATCAAACTCTGTTTCTAGATTTTGCATAGCTTCGGCATCAGATTTAGATTTTTTAACTATTTCTACAACTTTATCTATGTTCATGATAGCTATTTTTAATCCTGATAAAATTAATATTTTAAATTCTGTTTTTTGAAGTTCATATCTTGTTTTTTTTGTAATAACATTAACTTGAAATTTTAAGAATATAGCTAAAGCTTCTTTAATGTTTAATGTTTCTGGTTTTCCATTCACTAAAGCTAAAGTATTTATACTAAAAGTGGTTTGTAAAGGGGTTAATTTAAATAATCTATTTTCTACAACTGCAGCATTAACATTTGTTTTTATATCAATAACAATACGAATCCCTTTTCTATTAGACTCATCCCTTAATCCAGTTATTCCTGTAATTTTTTTATCTCTAACCAAGTGTGCTATTTTCTCAATTAATTTTGCCTTATTTGTTAAATATGGTATTTCTGTATAAATCAATTGTGATTTATTATTTTTAAGCTTATTAATAGTTCCTTTAGATCTAACAATAACTGAACCTTTTCCAGTTTCTAATGCATTAATAATTCCTGTGTCACCCATAATAAGCGCTCCAGTGGGGAAGTCAGGACCGTGAAGAACTTCTTTGATTTCTCCAATTGTTACATCAGGATTTTTAGCTAATAAAATCGTTGCATCAATAACCTCACATAAATTATATGTAGGAATGTTTGTTGCCATCCCAACAGCAATACCAGTACTTCCATTAACTAACAAGTTTGGAAATCTTGTTGGTAATATTGTTGGCTCTCTTTCGGAAGAATCATAATTATCAGCAAATTCAACAACCTTTTCATGTAAATCTGTTGTCATTAATGAACTTATTTTTGACATTCTCGCTTCTGTATAACGCATTGCGGCAGCTGAATCTCCATCAATTGAACCAAAATTACCATGGCCTTGAATTAATGGATATCTCATTGAGAAATCTTGAGACATTCTTACAAGTGAGTCATAAATAGCTGTATCCCCATGTGGGTGGTACTTACCTAGAACATCACCAACTATTCTTGCACACTTTTTAAAAGGTTTGTTATATTCAAATCCAGAATTATACATTGAATATAAAATCCTTCTATGGACAGGTTTTAAACCATCTCTAGCATCTGGTAGTGCACGAGAAACTATTACAGACATTGCATATTCTAAAAATGATGTACTCATTTCCTTAACAATGTTTTGTGGTGCTAAATTTTCTGTTGCCTCATCAATTAAACTATCCTTAACTGATATATCTCTTTTTTCTTCTTCACTCATTTTAAACTCCTAAATATCAATATTCTTTACATTTATTGCATTATCGTTAATAAATTTTTTTCTTGGAACAACATCTTGACCCATTAAAACTGAGAAAATATCATTTGCTTTTTCAGCGTCTTTTATTTGAACTTGTAACATTTTTCTTGTTTTTGGATTCATTGTTGTTTCTCAAAGTTGTTCGGCATCCATTTCTCCAAGACCTTTATATCTTTGAATAGTGTATCTTTTTGTTTTATCTAATGTTGCAAGGAATTCGTCCCTATCTTTATCTGTATAACAATATGTAATTTTTTGGCCAACTTTTACCTTAAATAAAGGAGGTTGTGCTATATATACGAACC
This sequence comes from Cyathermia naticoides, assembly GCA_033042655.1. NCBI lineage: Eukaryota > Metazoa > Mollusca > Gastropoda > Neomphalida > Neomphalidae > Cyathermia > Cyathermia naticoides. The sequence continues at coordinate 115,155 of JAUTWP010111051.1, forward strand.
CATATTCAATTAATTTTCTAAAGTATCTATAAAAGAATGTAAGTAGTAAAGCTTTAATATGAGCACCATCAACATCAGCATCAGTCATAATTATTATTTTATGATATCTTAGTTTTTCAATATTAAATTCTTCGCCAATACCAGCACCAAACCCAGTAATCATAGCCCCAATTTCATTATTACCATAAACTTTATCTAGTTTGGCTTTTTCGACATTAATAATTTTTCCTCTTAATGGAAGAATAGCTTGAATTTTTCTATCTCTACCCATTTTTGCAGATCCACCAGCAGAATCACCTTCGACAATATATATTTCGCATTCATCTGGATTTTTTGATGAACAATCTGATAGTTTGCCAGGAAGTGTTCCAACAGAAAAGCCATCATCTTTTCTTGTTGCTTCACGTGCTTTTCTAGCTGCAAACCTTGCTCTTTGTGCCAACATTGCTTTTTCAACAATAATTCTAGCTTGATCAGGGTTTTCATTTAGAAATCTTGTAAATTGGTCAGAAATAGCTATATTGGTAGCTTTACTTACATCAATGTTACCCAACTTACCTTTTGTTTGTCCTTCAAATATTGGATCAGGATGTTTAATTGATATGACAGCAACAATACCTTCTTGAACATCTTCACGACTCATTTTTTCGCTATCATCTTTTATAATGTTATTTTCAATTCCGTAAGTATTAAGAATTCTTACTAAAGCATCTTTAAATCCTTTAACATGTGTTCCACCTTCAATGGTTGAAATGTTATTTGCATATGAAATAATATTTGGATAATAGGATTTATTGTATTGCATAGCGATTTCAACTTGAATATTATTTAATTGATTATTTTTATCTTTTACCTTAACTTCTTTATCAATATAAATAATACTTTCAGTTAATACATCTTTATCTTTATTTAATTCTTCAATATATTGAAATAATCCTTTTTCAAATTGAAATTCATTCTTATACTGTGTTTGTTGATTTTCAATACAAATAATTAAACCTTTGTTTAAATACGCTAGTTGTTTTGCTCTTTCTTCAATTATTTTAAAATTAAAAATTGTATTTTCAAAAATACCTTCATCTGGATAAAACTTAATTGTTGTTCCTGTAGCTTCTGAAGTTCCAATTACCTTTAATTCCTCTACTCTTTTCCCACCATTAATGAATTGTTGGTAATATAAATTATTATCTCTATTAATTCATACTTCCAATTTTGAAGACAAAGCATTAACAACGGATGCACCAACTCCATGTAACCCACCAGATACTTTATATGAGTTGTTATCAAATTTACCACCAGCATGTAGTGTTGTTAAAATAGTTTCTACACCAGATAAACCAGTTTTTATGTGTTTGCTAGTAGGAATTCCACGACCATTATCACTAACTTCTATAGATCCATCATAATTTAAAGTTATGTTAATTTTATCAGCGAATCCAGCCATTGCCTCATCGATAGAATTATCAACAATCTCTCATACCAAGTGATGTAATCCAGTTGAACTGATTGATCCAATATACATTCCTGGCCTTTTTCTAACTGCTTCAAGACCTTCTAGAACTTGTATACTTCCTACATTATATTCTTCATTGCTTTTACTCATGTGATACCTCGATTATATTTATTTTTTTTAATGATAAGTCATCTATAAAATTTTGATTTGTTGTAGTGATTATGATTTGTGAGTTTGGTAATATTTTTATTAATTTATTTCTATTTTTTTCATCTAACTCATTTAAAATATCATCTAATATTAGTATTTGGTGTTTTTCACTATTTTGTTTTATGTACTGCAAACAACTTAATATCAATAGTATATAAATAAATTTTTTTTGACCTTGAGAAAATAACTCTTCGTTATTATTAATATTTTGAAAAATCAAAAAATCGTCTTGGTTTATTGAAGAAGAGGTATATTTAAGTTTTTTGTCTAATTCAAAGTTTTTTATTAGTTTTTTTAATATTTCTTTTTTTAAATTAAAATAATTAAATATTTTTTTATAATTAATTTTTAATTCTCAACCATTTAATTTTGTTAAGTGTTTAAAGTGTTTGTTAACCTCATTAATAAATTCTTCTCTTTTTTTAATTATTTTTATTTGAATATTTGTTAATTTATGATCAATTGTTTCAAATAATAATAAGTTACTGTTATTTGATTTTAGTAATTGATTTCTTTCTTTTAAGATTTTTTTAAAATTATTCAATAATATTAAATAATCTTTATCTACCTTAATTATTTGATTATCAATATATGATCTACGTTTTTTAGGAAAAAACATAAAATCATTAAATTCTTTTGTTGTATATATAAAAGAATTGGCTATATTTATAAAATCCAGTATTTTTACTTGCTTATCATCAACAAAGAATTTTCTAGTATTTTTTTCAATATGTATTGATGGATTTAAAATTAAATTATTAACATTAAATTCGCCTTTAATTATTGAAAAACTATCACCTTTTTTTATTATGTTTGATTTCTTGCTAAATCTCTGTGGATTTGTTAATAAATTAATACTATAAACAAGATTTGTTTTACCAATACCATTGGGTCCAATAATAATATTAATACCTGATTTAAGTATTAAATTAAACTCTTTAAAATTACGATATTTTGATAAAATTATTTTTTTTAAACTCAATGAAATAACGCCTTTTTTTGTATTTTTTCAAATACCTATAAATTATACCATTTTACATAGTTATTTTGGCGATTATGTTAATTTATATTTTACTTTATTGCAATTGTTTCAATCTCAATTAAAACGTCTTTTGGTAACCTTGAAACCTCAATTGTACTACGTGCAGGAAATGTCTTATCAAAGAAATTTGCATATAGTTCATTTACTGTTGCAAAGTCATTCATGTCTTTTAAAAATATTGTTGTTTTTACAACATCATTTACAGTAAATTTAGCTTCATTTAATATAGCTTTAATATTTTCTAATACTTGTTTTGTTTGTGATGTGATATCACTTGGAATATTACCTTTTAAATCTAAAGGTATTTGTCCTGAAATAAATAGCATATTATCAACATTAATTGCTTGATTGTATGGTCCTATTGCTTTTGGTGCATTATCTGTAGATATAATTTTTTTCATATTTTCTCCTTAATTTTTTAATTATTTAAAATTATTTTTTAATATTTTAATAAATAATTTAATATTCTTTTCCGATATTGAAATATTAACTCTTTTACATAAATCATATTCTTCACAAAAATCTGAACCATCTTCTAAATATACGCAGTTTTTTTCTCAAATATCATCTAGTTCTGCTTTTGTCATTTTATATTTTGAGAAGTCTAATCAACATAAATAAGTAGCTTCCATATCCGGCATTATAATTTTTGTATTTTTTATTGCTTTTTTTAATCATTCATAATTACGTTTAATTATCTTTTTATATGCTTGTAGTCATTCGTAATTATCTTCATTATAAATACAACTTTCAGCCATTTCAATATTGATCAAATTATCAGATGCATATGCAAGATGTTTATTTTTTTCTGTGTTTAGAATACTTGCTATATTCTTATTTTGAGAAACCGCAAAACCAAATTGAGCTCCTCCTAAATTAAATGTTTTTCCAAATGATGAAATAGAAACAGCTTTATCATATTCATTTGTCAATGATATTATTGGATTACATTTTCTATCATCAAAAGTAATATCTTGTCAGATTTCGTCACTAATTATAAATACTTTATATTTTCTAGCAAGATCTATTATCTTACTTAATTCTTCTTTTGTTCAATTTCTTCCGATAGGGTTGTGTGGATTACATAAAATAATAATCTTATTTTCTTTTTTCTTCATCTTGCTTTCTAAATCTTTAAAATTAATAACGAATTTATTGCTTTTTTCATCAAATGATAGTTTAGATTTAACGGGTTTTCTAAATGATCTTTCAACCGAGGTTAAAAATGAGTAATAAACAGGTGATAAAAATATAACTCCATCTCCAATCAAAGAAAAAGCTTCAATAGCAATTTGTATAAAATTAATTACTCCATTACCTATCACTAAGTTATCAGATGTATAATTTGTAAATTTAACATCATATTCTTTTTCATATCAAATTTTTATTGCCTTTGAAAAATCATCAGTACGATATGTATAATTTAAACTTCTTTTTTTAATAAATTTAACAAGATCATTCATGATTCCTTTTGGAAAACAAAAATCAGAATCAGCAACAGATAAATATAATCCATTTTGCTTTCTTGTTTTACACGATTCACAATATCTCCTTGTTGGTATTGCTTCTTTCATTAAATTCTCATAGTTGTTTTTTAATCTAATTGACATTTTTAACCCCTTTTATATTTACATTTTCTTTTTTAATACTCATTATTTTCATAATTACAATTACTAAAGCTGCTAATAAACACAGTAAATTAGGTATGATTACAATTAAATTTTGAATTCATGAAGGTGGATATCCTATTCAACCACTTATTGCAAATAATATTCACAACATGCAGCTAATTACATAAATAATGTAAGTCATTAAAGATACATTTTTTAAATCACGCTCTTTAAATAATTTCATTAAGAAAGGTATAAAACTCCCAACAGAAAAAAGTGCAGGTATTATTCCAATAATACTAATTATTTCAGCAAAACCCATTACTTAATCTCCCCTAGTTTGATATTTTTTATTTTTACAATTAAAATATATGTACTAAAAAATGTAGTAAATGAATATGGAATTATTAACGTTATATCTAATCCTAATTTAAAACCTTGAAATTGAATATTAAATAAAAAATGACGTATTAAAACAATAACTAACAACATAATTCCGTAAATCATTCATAAGTAATTAGATATAACAAAAATAATATAAGCATAAAGTGATAATGATTTTGTGTTTTTTTCTTTTTTAGTTTTAATGAATTGTGGATAAAACGAAAAAATACTAATTCCAGCAGCAAAAAAACCAATTATTATTGAAATAACTTCAAATGTAACATTGTGTTGACTTCCCATGTATAAATAATATTACTAATTATATGATTAATATCATTTTACTCACTTAGTATGTTCGATGAGGTAAAACTATTTGTAATAAAGTTTTTTCTAGTTCGGAGGTGATTAAAATTGCTTGAAATTGACCTGCAAAGTTAATCTTAACTTTTTGAGTGTCAAAACTCTTCAACGCTTGAATCATATACCTTGAATCAAAAGCTATAACCATATTATCACCTTCTCAATTTTCAGAAGAAATTTTAATTTCTGATCCACCAATATAATTTTGTTTCGATTTAATAATTATCTTATCTCCATTTTTTTCTAATTTTATTGATGAAGATGTTTGAGATGAAATAGCTGTTACTCTTTCGAGAGCTTCTATAAAAAATCTTACATCAGTTGTAAAAGAAGCTATAAATTTCTTAGGAATAAAACGTTGAACATCAGGATAAATACTATCTATTAATCTTAGTTGATAAACTAAATTATCATAACCGACATTCATTTTATCTTCATCTATTAATAATTTCATTTTAGTTTTTTTATCAGGAATGATATCTTTAATATTTTTAGCGAAAAAAGTTATGTTTAAATCTTTATCAATATCTAATTCTTTTATCAAAATACTTACTCTAAATGTATTTGTCGCAGCAGCAACAATTTTTTTATTACTAACATTTAAATTAATACCATTTAAAATTATTTTTTGATCATTCTCACTAGCAGCAAAACTTATTTTTTTATTTATTTCATTAAAGATATTAGAATCAATAGTGACTTCTTCACCTAAAATATCAAATTCTATTTTTGGATATTTACTAACTTCATAAAGATTTATTTTTGTTTTTGAATCTGTAGATGTGATTGTTAGATTTCTTTCATTACTTTCTAATAAAATAAAATCACCATTTTGTTTTTTTATAACTCCATAAAACGATTTAAAAGGAATTAATATCTTACCTGTATTAATAATTTTAACATCAGGGTTAGAAGTTAATTTAATTTTTAAAGAAATATTACTATTAGATCCAATAAAAAATAAATCATTTCCTTTTACCATTACTAAAAGAGCTCGTAAAGAAACAAGAGAGATATTATTCGAAATAACTCTATTTAATTTATTTAACTCATTAATCAAAATTCTTTTTTTTATTTTTATCTTCATTTCTTCCTTTATTACTCTCTTATATTATAAATAATTTCATAAACATTTTTTCTATTTAATAACAATAGGGGATGTTCAAAAGTTCAAAACCCACTTAAAACACTTTATCATATACTAAAACGCTAACAAAACTTGTATAAAGTTACCAACATAACCTACCCCACCCTTATCTTTAATTCTATTTCTTCTAAAGCTTTTTTTGTAGCAAAATTAATATCTTTTTCAAATTCAATCCCTTTAACAGCTTTCATAATTGTTGAATGACTACGGTTGGAAAAAATTTCCCCTATTCTTGCATAGGTAAGGTTTAAAAACTTTTTAATAAAGTACATTGATATGTATCTTGCTTTTGTATAAACTTCTTTTCTTGAAGTGCTTGTTAATTTAGATTTTGGTATATTGTAATATTTACTAATTGTATTTAAAATTAAAACAGGTGTAATTCTATCAATATCAATCTCTTTGTTTGAAATAATGTTCTTAATAACACTTAATATTAATGGTGATTTTTTATTTTTTGTCATAAAATTAATTTTCTTTAGAGCACCCTGCAACCCTCTAATGTTGTAATCGGTATTTCTTATAATAAATAATTTTATTTCTTCTTCATCACTTTTAGATAATTTGATATTTCATTCAATTAACATTTTTGTTAAAACTAATTTTAAATCTTCATCACTAGGATTACTTAATTTCAATGTTAAACCACTACCAAACCTTGTTTTTAAACGATTTGGGAAATCACCTAATAAATTTGGTTCTGTATCACTTGCAAAAATAAACTGTTTTTCTTGGTTAACCATTTTGTTATAAATATTGAACAAAAACTCTAATGTTCTTTTTTTATTACCAAAACCTTGAACATCATCAATTATAAAAACATCATAACTTAAGTATTTTTGTTTTAATTCCTCAATATTACCTTTAACTGCATTAACATAATTACTTGTAAATTGGTCGGGATCTGTTAATAAAACATTCATTCCCATACCAACCAACTTATTCCCTATTGCATTTAAAATATGGGTTTTTCCCAATCCACTATTCCCTACAATAAATAATGGGTTGTAATTTTGTTTTCCGCAATGATTAATAACAAAAGTTCCTGCATCATAAACATGTTGTGAGTATTTACTAACAAAAAAATTATCAAAACTAAACTTAGGAACTAAATTTGTTCCTATACCTTGGATCTTTTCAACAACAGGCGATTCAATTTTAATTAATGATGTTAAAACACAGTTAATTACTAAATCTTTTTGATTGAAAACAGAAAAACATGCTTCCTCTATAATTGGTTTATAAGGAATAATAGCTCTTAAATCATCTTTAGTATTAAAACCTAAGAAAACAACTTTATCAGCCGTTTTAATATATTTCAAATTATTACGAATAAATGAGTCTAAGATCATTTCATCATTTATTGTTTTCTCTAGTTTTTTAATTATTTTTTCTGTCACGGAACCCCATAGTTATATATTAATTTTAATATAAAAAAATATTCCTTTATCAATTCAACAATAATACGTTTAATGTCTAAAACTTTAAAACATAAAAAGTTTTTTAGATATCAAATATTTAATAGTTTTTGACAAGTATTTAAAAAAGTTTTAGACATTAAAATTAATGAATAAATAAATAATATAGTGCTTATTTCCAAAATAAATAATCATTTTGTTATACTTTTTTTACTTATTTAAAACATATATTTATATAAGGTACAAAAAAATGATGAAAGGGAATTATGAAAAGAACTTATCAACCAAACAAAAGAAAACATGCCAAAACACATGGTTTTAGAGAAAGAATGTCAACAAAAGATGGTCAAAACGTTTTAAGAAATAGAAGAAAAAAAGGAAGAAAAAGTTTAACAGTTTCTTCTTAAAATTTATTTTTATGAAAAAATACCAAATTTTAAAGAAAAATTGACAGTTTCAACAAATCATAAAAGAGCGAAAACAAATTATTTCGCAGTACTTAATTTTATATTATCAAAAAAATGATAGTAACCTACAAGTGGGTATTAGTGTTTCAAAAAAATTTCTTAATGCTGTTTATCGTAATAAGATAAGAAGACAAGTTAGAAAAATACTAACTGATAATATAGAATTTGATAAATATAAATATAATGTTATTTTAATTATAAGAAAGCCTTTTATAAAGAGTGATGATCAAAACAAAATCAAGCAAATAAATAATATTTTTAATAAATTTGAAAGGGTAAAAAATGCCAAAAAATCAAAACAGTAATTCTTCACCCTATCAATGATTCAGGGAAGGTAATACTCCTACAAAAAAAAACCCAATGAAGCAGTTTTTAAAGATATTTAAAATACTAATATATGTTACTTTACTTAGTATTTCTTTAACTGGTTGCGTTCAATCAATGGTAATTAGAACTAGTACAAAGACGGGTACTGGATTAGAATTCTATAGCTCTGTAAATAATGTTGCACCAAATATTAAAACCTTTAATATTACACATGAAAAAGATTCTAAAACAAAAAAAGACTTCAATGTTTTTGCTTTAGATGCTGAAGAAAACTACTGATTAAAAGATAAAGAAAACTTAGACTTAGTTCACAATCAAATAGATCACAATGGCGGAACATTTGGTGGACATAGTAGTTCGAAAGGTGGTAAGGCTTGAAAATCAAAAAACCTTGCTATCAGATTTTCTAATGGAAATGGGTCAGGAAATAAAGAAATAGTTAAAAATGGTAATAAAGTTTTAGCTGTTTCTACCACAGAATCAAATTACAATTCATTTGTTACAAAACCACAAACCTTTAACGTTCTTGTTCCAAAAAACGAAGATTGATCAAAGTTAATTGCAAAATCTAGTGATGTTTATTTAGCAAAAAATTGAGTAGTAAAAAAAGTTACATATAATCCAAACGAAATAAAAACAAGTAATAATGATAATAAGTCATTACAAAAAAATTTCACATACGATTCATATTTCACATTTTTACAGTACATGAAAGAAAATAATATTAATTTAGATACAAAACAATTCACTACTCCAAAAGATACTGATACTATAACTGGTGGAAATAAAGCTTGACTAGATTCATATTTAACTACAACCCTTGCAACAAATTGATATTTAGATAAAGATGCTGTATTAAAAGAACAAAAAAGCACAAACGCAACCATCCTTGGATGAGGAAGCGTAACAGAGAGTAGAGCTGTTATAACTTGAAGTGATGCTTGACATTTAGGTCCTTTTTATGCTATGTTTGTTTTTCCACTTTCAAAATTAACAATTAAATTAATTGGTTTTTTACCGGTATGAGCTGGTTGAGGATCAGTAATCACTATTTTAATATTAGTGCTTGTTTTAAGAACAATTGCATATGGATTATCATTTAAATCTACTTTACAACAAGTAAAACAACAAGAGGTACAAGCTAAGATTGCTCAAATTAATGCAAAATATGAACCATATAAAGGTAATCGTCAAATGGAGAATAGGAAGAAACAGGAAACGTTTGACATTTATAAAAAAGAAGGAATATCTCCTTTGGGCGCCATGGGAAGTATGTTTGTAACAATGCCTATATTCTTATCAATGTGGCGTGTTATTGGTGCAATACCTCACTTGAAATCAACTAGTGTTGCAGGAATTGTTTTTGCTGAAATGTCATATAAACAAGTTCTTGCTGGACACTTTCAATATATTGTTGTTATGTTATTAGCATCATCATTACAAGCCGTCTCCATATTACTACCGAGGTGGTTGAGTAAGAGAAGAGATAAACATCGAACTAATATTCATCAGCAAGCTGCATTGAAGAAACAAAACAAAACACAAACTATAATGGCGATTGTATTTGCTGTAATAGCAGCAGCATTGCCTGCCGGTGTCTCGATTTATATGATGTTCTCAGCCCTTTATCAAATCGGTCAAAACTCATTAAACCATAAAATTATTAAATGACAAAAAATAAAATCTAAACGTTTAAAAGGATTGGTATAAAAAACAATAAGCATATATTTGCTTATTGTTTTTGTTAATTCAATATAATATATTTTATGTTAAATGTAATTAGTATTATTAAAAAATATAATATCCATCCATCTAAAAGATTGGGGCAAAATTTTCTAATAGATCAAAATATTGTAGAAAAAATAACTAGTTGTATCGATTTAAGTGGAAAAGAAGTAATTGAAGTTGGTCCTGGGATCGGTGCAATAACATACTCTTTATCTAAAGTATCTAAAAAACTTGACGTATATGAAATTGATAAACGAATGGTAGAAATATTAGAAAAAGAACTAATATCTGACAATTTAACCATTCACTTAGAAGATTTTATGAAGACAGAATTAAATTGGGATAATAAAAAAATAGTATTTGGAAATATTCCATACTACATTACATCTAAAATCATTTTTAAGATATTCAGAAATTCAAATAAGTTTGAGAAAATGGTAATAATGCTACAAAAAGATGTGGCTGATAAAATGATGTCCAAAATTAATACTAAAAAATATGGAAAACTATCATTAACTTGCGAGTTTTTTGGTGGAGTAAATAGAATAGCTGATGTTTCTCCAAGTTGTTTCTATCCTAGTCCAAAAGTTGAAAGCACAATTATAATGATTGACTTAAATAATAAGAAAGTAATTGACGATGAAATTGGGTTTATAGATTTTATTAAGAAGTGTTTTACCTTTAGAAGAAAAACAATTTTTAATAATTTAAAATTAATTTTTAATTCAAATAAAATATTAAAAATATTAAAAAAAATGAATATCGAATCAACAGCTAGACCACAAACACTGTCTTTAAATCAGTTTATGGAATTATGGAGGGATCTTAATGATAAATAATACTATCGCTGCAATCTCATCAGGCAAAATCAATCAAGCTATTTCAATAATTAGGATATCTGGTGATGAATCAATCAGTATAGCTAACAAATTAATTGACAAAGAAATAAAAATATCAAAAAAAATGTATTTTAGAAAAATCATAAATAATAAAAGAGTTATTGATGAAGTGATGATTGTTTTTTATAAAGGTAAAAAAACATTCACTGGAGAAGATATGGTGGAAATATTTTGTCATGGTGGAGTTATCGTTACTCAAGAAATACTTCAACAAGTGTTTAATTTAGGCGCATCTCCTGCAAAAAAAGGAGATTTCTCTTTAAGGTCTTTTTTAAATGGAAAAATGTCTCTGAGCAAAGCTCAAGCAACTAATGATCTAATTAATGCAAAGACAAAATATCAAGCTGAAATAGCATCTAAAAACTCCTTTGAAAATACAACAATTGAATACATTAATACTTTAAAAAAAGAAATACTAGAAATAATAGCTATTTGCGAAATAAATATTGACTATCCAGAGTATGACGATATAGAAGTGTTAACAAAAAGCAAATTAATACCTAAAATAGAAAAAATATTAAAAAAATATGAAAAAATAGAAAATAATTCAAAAAAAATTAATTTATATTATAAAGGCATTAATGTTTCTATAGTTGGAGAACCAAATGTTGGTAAGTCATCATTGCTAAATTCACTAATTGAAAACGATAAAGCTATTGTTACATCAATACCAGGAACAACAAGGGATCTTGTAGAAGGGCAAGCTGTAATAAATGGAGTTTTATTTAATTTTACTGATACCGCCGGCATAAGAAACACTAAAGATAAAATAGAGTTAATTGGTATTAAAAAAACCATTAACTCACTTAAAGAAGCTGACCTAATTATCAATCTACAAGATGTTAATAACATCAATAAAAATAGTGATGTTAGCAACTTATTAACTAATAAAAAAATATTAAATGTTTTTAATAAAAAAGATTTAATAAATAATAATAAATTAATTTTAAATAATAAAATAATAATAAGCGCGAAGAATAAAGATATTAAATCTTTAAAAAAGGCAATTGAGGCAGAATTTCCAAAACTACAAATCAATAAAGAGAATTTCCTTATTAATAATAGAGAAATAGTATTGTTTAATAAATCCAAACAATACATAAAGGAATCATTAAAGGGATTAAATGATGGTTATTTTCCAGATACAATTATCATTGATCTGCATAGCGGATGAAAAAAATTAACAGAAATAGAAGGGAAGGCTAACAAAGAAGATTTACTAACGGAAATATTCTCAAATTTTTGTTTAGGTAAATAAAAGTTGTTAAAATACTAATATGATTTATATTGATATACACGCACACATATGTAAGATGTACGATGAAGTTGATTCATCACAATTAATTAAAGAGGCTAAAAATGCAGGAGTAATGAAAATATTGAACGTTAGTACGGACGTTGAATCTTCAAAACAAGTAATTAAAGTAGCAAAAAACCATAAAAATGTACATGCTGTTATTGGCATTCATCCTGTTGATGGAAGAGATTTAAAAGAAGTGGATGAGTTAGAAGCGCTTATAGTTGAGGGAAACAAAGTTGTCGGAATTGGAGAAATAGGATTAGATTATTTTCATATAAAAACAAATAGCGCCCCACCAAAAGAAGTTCAAAAAACCATGTTAAAAAAACAGTTAGAAGTAGCACTTAAATATGATTTACCTGTTGTTTTTCATTGTCGTGATGCAATAGAAGATCTATATGAAATTCTAGCAACAAAGCAATTTAAAAAGTTAAGAGGCGTAATGCATACTTTTGCAGGTAATCCAGAGCAAGCAAAAAGGTTTATGGAGTTAGGATTTTATATATCTTTTTCAGGAGTAGTAACATTCAAAAATGCCCCTATAACAAGAGAAGTTGCAAAAATTGTTCCGCTTGATAGAATTTTTTCAGAAACAGACACACCATTTTTAACACCAGTTCCATTGAGGGGCAAAAAAAATCATACTAGAAATGTTGTTCATGTTGCGAATAAAATAGCAGAGGTTAAACAAGTAGACATAAATAAACTATGTGAACAAATAGAAAAAAACGTATTTACATTGTTTGGTGTTTAATATAATCATTTCATATTAAATTAAAGAAAAATAATATATAATTTTTTTGCTAAAAAAATAAATGGGCGAGTAGCAAAGTGGCCAAATGCATCCGGCTGTAACCCGGCTCCGAAAGGTTCGGGGGTTCGAATCCCTCCTCTCCCACCATTTTTGCCCCATAGCCAAGCGGAAAGGCATCGGATTTTGGTTCCGACATGCGTTAGTTCGAATCTAACTGGGGCAGCCATATCAACCCTAATCGGGTTGTTTTTTTATTTAAAAACCATTTTATTATTTTTCTTTTGATATAAAGAATTGTAGTTACTTCGATGTAAAGCGATAAAAATCATAATAACATCAGTACATAAACTTGGTATCACCAACCAAAAAAGACCTCACATTATATTTTTTGTAAGAAATGATGCAATTAGTAAAATTGATAGCAATAATAGCTTATTTAAAATATCTAATAACATTCCTTTTTTTGGTTTCCCACCTAAACTGAAAATAACATATCCAAGCATATATAAAACGCCAATTACTGATGTTAGCGAACAATAAAACAAGAAAACTTGACCGGGTCATAACTGATCACGTGGTATGTCATAAATATGTAAATATGGAACTAAAAGCGCCAAGCCCATTAACGCTACTGCAATAGGAATCATTCTAATGAAAGACATTAAGGAAATAATTTTTGCATATTCTTGCGCTTTTTTTTCTTCACCTTTTCCTAATAACGTACCCAAATACTTGCTTAATATTGGTATAGCTCCAACCGCTCCACTAAAGGTATATCAAAATGGACTTCCAATTGAATATGCTAAATCTCCTCCGTCAAAACCTCTAGTAAATGTAGTAATTAATGCATAGTTAAAGAAAAATCAAATTGCTTCATAAGGAATATATCATCATGATTTTTTAATATACTTTCACGATTTATGGGAGATATATACCATTCTGTAAGGCATAATTTTAATATTTAAATCTTTATCTTTTCATGAATATCATATTTTTATTAGCAGGGCAATTAATACTGAAATAAGTGTTCCAACAGCAGTACCAACCACTCCCATATGGAGACCATAAGTTAAAATCAATGAAACAAAAATATTAATTGAAATTGCAACCCCCGTCACAATTAATGTCATTTTAGTTTTTCCAATAGCAGCAAATAACTGGTTATATTGAATATTAATTATTGAAATAAAGATAGAAAATATTTCTCATTGCATATATTTCTTACCAAGAGCAACCGCATTAGGGTTGTTGGTTATCTGGACTTCTAATATAAAAGATCCAAAAAAATAAAATATAATGCCAACCACTAGTCCTAAGATAATTGTTAAAAACATAATTAAGTCTCATGCTTTTTGTGCATCTCCAAATCGCTTTGTATTCAGTGATTGCGCCAAAATACCAGTAAACGCCATTGAAACACCACCAGCAATTAATTGTAAAAACCCCATAGCAAAAGAAGTAATACCAATTCCTATAACTGCATCTTTTCCTAGATTTCCTGCAATAAAATTATCAACAAAAATATTAAAAGTTCCTAATAATGCAATTAAGACAGAGTTATAAAATATTTTTTTAGTATCCTTACGGAACTTTTTTGAAGGAAAAAATGATAAAAATCCATTTTCCCTTAATCTAAGATCTTTCATTAATATAAATGATATACAACTATTAATTAATATTTTAATTTTTAAGTTATATATTATAATGAAAAATAATGAACCATAAAATTGATAGTAAAAAAGTTATCTCAATAATGACTGAAGTAGGTGTCTTTCTTGGGCTATATATGATTATGGATTATACAGCTCATTTTGCAGTTGGGTGGATCTTCCCTGAAGGCTTAAGTATTAGTGTTTCATATATATTAATTATAATAATCGGGATAAGACATGGTGCCATTGTTGCTGCTACCATGAAATTTGTGGCTACTTGATTATTAGCGGTAATAGGAGGCGTTGGTACAATGTTTCCACCTACAAATCAGAGTGTATTCTTGCCAATATTCATTACAATTTTATTTGATTTTACAATTTCAACTTTCTTTGCAACCTATATTGGAGTGATTTCGGTAAAAAAAATAAATAATATTAAATTAAAAATCATCATTGCAGCTTTAGTTTCTGGGATAATTTCATTCTTTTCAGGATTTACTAGTGGTGTTTTAGTTTGAGGAATTTATGCATGAAGTGGATGAGGTGTTTATTTATATTCTTTCATTCAAAATATTTCTAATTATGGATCAACAATAGTAATTGCCATTACAATCGGATTGCCAATAGCAATTAGTGTTCCTGATAAAATAAAGTGAACACACGAACCAACCCATGAATGCTTCTTTATTTAATGTTTGTTTGGTGTCTTGCATACTTAGTTATATAATAAAAATGTGAAGGTATATCAAAATTCAAACTTAGAAGCATGACGTTTACCAAAAAACTATAACGAACAAGTAAAAAGATTGAAAAATATCATTAATATAAATATTAATTTTAAAAACCATAAATCACCTGCTTTTGTAAACTTAAAAAAACTTATTCGAACATATGGATATAAAAGAACTAAAAATACATTAATGTATATAGACAATAACTTTACGTCTGAAAAAGTTAATGTTGGTGACATAATAAAAACATATCATTGAGAACAAAGTTTTAGAGCTTTTTTAAAGGATGTTGTTGAGGAGATTGAGGTCAGATTTTCTAATGCGATTTTAGCAACATTAACTTGAAATAATGTTTTTTGAACTAAAAAATATCCTAATTTCGAAATAAGGGAGTTATTTAAACCTGAGAATGTTAAAAAAGTTTCTTGAATTTTTAATCAAATTAGAATTAGGTTTTGAAAATATAAAGAGGAAATACTAGAATTAGAAAATAGTGATGTTACAAAAATTAAACTAAATGATTTTTTTGTATGAGACTTATTTGATAAAGCAACGTTTGGGGATTTAACTATTATGTTTTTTTCTTTAAAAAAACAATATAAAAGACAAATTATTAAAAGTACTTGAAATATGAAAAAATCAATTAATAATAAGTTAATTCAAGAATTTGAAAGTAGTATTAAATTTTTAAAATTCTTAAGAAATAAGACCTATCATAATGAACAACTTTATTCTACAAATATTACAAAATATTTAAAAAATTTTAACAATACAATTAAGCAAAAAAACTTAACATCATTGGATAAAATAACATATGCATTATTATATGTGTTTCCAAAAATGCATAATGAAAAAATTAACAACAAAATCAACAGTATTAGAGCACAAGCTAATAATTATAAATACATAACTCATATAAAAAATAAAAGAGTACTTAATTATAATATGTGGGGTGAAAAACTAAAAATACAAAGCAATTAATGATAAAATAATTTTAATGAATGAAGATAAAGCAAAAATTATTAATGGCGTTAAATACTTAGATACAAATACTACGTATATTTCTCCAAACGTATCAATAGGATCAGGATCTACTGTTGAACCTGGTGTTATTATTTCTGGAAACTCTACTATTGGTAAAAATACAACCATAAAAGCATATTCTCAAATAATCGATTCTACTATTAAAGATAATTGTTTTATTGGTCAATTTTCTTTAATTCGTAATAATACCATTATTAATAATAATGTTCTAATTGGAAGAGGAGTAGAAATAAAAGACTCTAAAATTGGTGAAGGATCTGGAATATACCATAGTGGCTTTATTGGTAATGCAATAGTTGGAAAAAACTGCAAATTCGGTGCAAATGTCATAACAGCAAATACTACGTTTGACATACTTAATAAAAATACAGTAATAGGCGATAATGTAAAAATAGGTGTAGGAACTATAATGGTTGCTCCCGTAACAATTGGAAGTAATTGCTTAATAGGTGCTGCCACATTTATAAATAAAGATATAGAAGATAATAAAATAGTCTATTCTAAAAAAGAAATGATTATAAAAGAGGTGGGGTAAAATGAATGATACATTATTTTTTTCATTAAGAAATTCAAAGAAAATAGCAGAGGAAATTTGTGGTGAACTAGGATGTGAATTATCACCAGCATTTATTGATGAGTTTGCTGACGGAGAGATATTGGTTGAATCAAAAATATCTGTAAGAAATAAAAAAATATTCTTAATTGGTTCATTATGCAATCCTGTTAATAACAATATAATGGAAATGTTAATATTTTTAGATGCATTAAAACGTGCTTCAGCAAAAGAGATAACAATTGTTTTAACATATTACGCTTATTCAAGACAGGATAGAAAAGAAAAAGGTAGAAAACCAATTACTGCTAGTTTGTTGGCGAAATTGTTAAAAGTTGCAGGCGCAACAAAAGTTTTAACAGTTGATTTACACAATCCATCTATACAAGGGTTTTTCGATTTACCAATCGATGATTTAAAAGGGCAATATATATTTGCTGATCACCTTCTTAAAAGAAAACAAAAATTTACAGTAGTTTCTCCCGATCATGGTGGAGCAACTCGTGCTAGAACTCTTGCAGAGTTAATTTCAAATACAATTCACATTGCAATAGTTGACAAGCGAAGAGTTGGTAAGAATAAGGCAGAAATACATGGAATATTAGGTAATGTAAAAAATAAAAACTGTATTATTATTGACGATATCATCGATACTGGTGGAACAATTGTGAAGGCTGCAAAAGAACTAATGAAACAAGGCGCAAAAAGTGTTTCAATTGCAACTACACATGGGTTATTTTCAAATGGCTTTTCTATATTAGAGAATTGCCCTATTATTGATAAAGTTTATGTTACAAATACCATTCCTTCAGTTTATAAAATTAAATCTAAAAAAATAGAAATTTTAAGCATTGCCCCATTAATTTCAAAACTATTATGAGCTTCTATGGGAAGTATGTCTATGACCTCTGTTTATAAAACTGTAAAATCAAAAAAAATAATTAAAAACTAATTTAAAAATAATTTAATTTAATAAAATCTAATTTGTTAATTAGTTTTTAATAATATTTAAATGTTAAAATTAAATAATGAAATCTATAAAATATTTACTAAAAAATCACAAAAATTTAAATAAAGAAAAAATTATAATTAAAGGGTGAATTTCATCTGCAAGAGGAAATAAAAATATTTACTTTGTTAAACTAAATGACGGAAGTACATTTTATGATGTACAGGTAGTTTTTAAAAAAAACGATGTAAAAGATTTTGAAAATTTACAAAAACTAAAAATGGGATATTCAATAATGGTTGAAGGGGAGTTAATCAACACTCCAAATAGCAATCAACAAAGTTTCGAAGTTGTTGCAAACAACTTTACAACATTAGGACGGGTTGATAGCGATTATCCATTACAAAAAAAAGAAACTAGTAAAGAGTTTTTGCGTGACTTACCACATTTAAGACATAGAACATCTTTTATTCGTTCTATAATGAATATTCGTTCTAGATTAATGATAGAGTTACATAAATTCTTTGATAACAACAACTTTTTATATTTTAATAATCCAGTCATTACAGGCAACGATGGCGAAGGCGCGGGAGAATCGTTTAATGTGGTTTCTCAACAAAAAAATAATTTTTTTGGAACTAATGCAACACTATGCGTTACTGGTCAATTGCATGCCGAGGCATATGCTAACGGGTTTGGAAAGGTTTACACTTTTAGTCCAACGTTTAGAGCGGAAAACTCGCATACAAGAAAGCATTTGGCTGAGTTTTGAATGCTTGAACCTGAAGTTTGCTTCTATGATTTAAATAAAATAATTGAATTATCTGAAGATATGTTAAAAACAGTAATTAAAAAAGTTATAGAAAAATGCAGTTTAGAATTAGATTATCTTTCTAAAAAAAATGAAACAAATCTTAAAGAAAAACTAGAAAAGTTCATTAACTCAAAAATGATACAAATAGATTATTCCGAAGCAATAGAAATACTGTTAAAAAACAAAAACCAATTTAAAAATAAAAATATAGAATTTGGAATGGATATGGACACTGAACATGAGAGGTTTTTAGCAGAAAATGAATTTAAATCACCTATTTTTGTAAAAAACTATCCTAAAGACATTAAAGCTTTTTATATGTTTCAAAATGATGATGGAATAACTGTTAAAGCTTTTGACGCTCTTTTTCCTAACATTGGAGAAATGATCGGCGGCTCTCAAAGAGAAGAGAATTATGAAAAACTTTTAAATAGAATCAATGAATTAAAAATGGATCCAAAGAAGTTGAAATGATATTTAGATATTCGTAAATATGGATACCCTGGATCGAGTGGTTTTGGGCTTGGATTCGAAAGATTAGTTATGTATGTGACTGGTGTAGACAACATTAGAGATGTCATTCCATTCCCAAGAACACCCAATAGTTTATTAGCATAATAAAAAACAATATTGCTTTTTTTTGTATAATTAAAAAAGTGTTATTTATAAGGAGTTAATATGATAAGTATCGTTGTTGCTTCTTATAAAAGTGAATATTTAATTGAAAATATATTAAATTCTTTTATTAAACTTGTTGTCCCATCAAATTTTGATAGAAGTTGCTATGAACTAATTTTAGTAACAGATTTTCCTCATGAAAAAGAGCTTTTAATTATAGAAAAATATCGAAAAATCATACCAAACATAAAAGTTGTCATAAACAATAAACGTCAAGGCAGAGTTGAGTGTAATAAATTAGGATTGCAATTTTCAGAAAAAAAATATTGCGTATTTTTATCGGCTAGTGACATTCTTAAATCAAACTTCCTTGAAGAAGCTTTAAAAGAAATTACAAAAAACAATTCAGAACTAATTGAATTTAAAACTACATTTCAAGGATTGGTCAATTGAACGCCCAATCTTAGATGCATACCTAAAGAACAAATTGATATATCTAAAAACCCTGAAATAATAACAAAAATACTACCAATTCAATTTACAAAAATATGAAGCACTAATTTTCTAAAAAGTAGCTGAGTTAATCCAATAAAAAGGTCTAATTCAAGGTTTTATATAAACGAACTATTTCTAGCAATTCCCAAAGTTAAAAAATATACTGTAATTAATAAAGTACTTACAATTACTGTTATTCCAAAAAAATCACAAATAAATACCTTACGTTTAACAAGGGTATGAATTGAAATACTTCAATATTATAAGCATACTTATAAAAACTATGTTGATGAAATATACTATGCTTTTTTTTATGCAACATCATTTTTTTTAATGATATTTACAATTGCAACTAAAAATGATTTGCTTATTAAAAAACAAATTAGATTAATTCATTCAGAAAATGAAAAACTCCAACCTATTAGGAGCGCTAACCATTATCTTCAATCCATTAATAAGGAAGCAAATTGATTAAAAGAATTACCATCAGAAAATAAATATCCAAAACAGTTAAGAAAGGCAAGGTAGATAAAATGAAAATATTAGTAACAGGAGGAGCTGGATATATAGGTTCTAATGCGGTTTACAGATTAATAGAAGATAATCACGAAGTTATTATTATTGATAACTTAAGTAAAGGTTATAAAGAAAATATTCACCCAAAAGCTAAGTTTTACCAATATGATTTACAAAATAAAGATAATCTAGAAAAGTTTTTTAATCAAGAAAAAAACATTGATGTTGTAATGGATTTCGCAGCATCAATAAGTGTCCCAGAATCAACTACAAAACCAATAGAGTATTTTGATAATAACTTTACAACAGTTAAGAATTTATTGTGTGCAATGAAGAGAAACAACATTAAAAATATTATATTCTCATCTACTGCCGCTGTATATGGTGAACCAAGAAGGGTTCCTGTTGAAGAGGATGACAATAAAGATCCAATAAATCCTTATGGGGCATCTAAATTAGCAGCAGAATTATTCATAAAATCTTTTTGTATGAGTAAGAATATGAATTATATTATTTTTAGATATTTCAATGTTTCCGGAACAAATGAAACACTTGAAGTTGGTATTAGAGACAAAAATGTAAGTCATTTAATTCCTAGTATTAATAACTTAGCTTTAGGAATAACAAAAACTTTTAGTATCTTTGGAACAGATTACAAAACAAGAGATGGTTCATGTGTTAGAGATTATGTTCATGTAGTTGATTTGGTGGATGCACACATTTTAGGTGCTAAAAAGTTAATTCAAGAAGATGGTTCATATGTTCTAAATGTATCGTCTGATAATGGATACTCAGTTAAGGAAATAGCGGAAAGCGCACAAAAAATTCTTAATAAAAAATTAGAAATTATGCATGCAGAAAGAAGAGCTGGTGACCCAGCAACATTATTGGCAAGTAATAAAAAAATTAAAAAAATATTAAAATGAACTCCAAAATATTCTTTAAAAGATATGGTTGAAAGTGATTATTTATTTAGGAAAAAGGTGTTTAAATAAGTGTCTGATAAAATTAACGCAAACGCAGGTTTTTGGCGAAGGTTAATTGCTCGTGGAATAGATATGGTTCTAATATTTATTTTTTCATATGCTATTTTATTTTTCTGTTTAAAACCAAGTAAAGGTGCATATATTTTTAAGGAAAATTACTTATTTTATATTTGAACTCTTTGGTCTATAACTTTGTTTTTGCTTTTTATAATTATTATTCCTTTATATACCAAGGGGCAAAGTATTGGGTATAAAATATTAAAAATAAAAATTATAACTACAAATAATAATTTGATTAGATCCATCCTGTATAGGGAAATTTTCTTTACTTTCGGATGAATCTTAACAATATCAGTTGTTGCAATTCTTGTAAATCACACACTTATTTTTCAGGTTGCACAAATAAAAGCTGGTGGCGATTTGTCAAAACAACTTACAGTATGACAAAAAACTCGTATATCAGTAAGTGGATCGATTGGGGCATTGATTGTTATAGCACAAATGATTTTAGCAATAACAATTATTCCAGATAAAAATAAACAAGGATTTCATGATAAGACAGCCGATGCCAAGGTTATTTGTACAAAAAAGTTTATAACAAGCAAAGCGTCTGAAAGCATTATTTTGAAATTCCATAAAAGCAGAAATGTTACGGCGAATAAATTAGAATTTAAAGGAGAGTGAAACAAAAATGAAATTGAATGATAATTTAAACAAAGATCAAAAAGCAGCGATAGTTCATGTAGAAGGAGCGTTAAGGGTTGTAGCGGGTCCGGGATCAGGTAAAACTAGAGTATTAACACATAAAATAGCATATTTAATTGATCAAATTGGATACAATCCAGAAAAAATTTTAGCAGTAACATTTACTAATAAAGCAGCAAATGAAATGAAACAAAGAACTTCAACCATCATTGGTACAAAAGCAATAAAAACTAACATCTTAACTTTTCACTCTTTAGCATTAAAAATATTAAGAGAAGAAATTTCTATATTAAATTATTCACGAGATTTCAAAATTATAGATACTGTTGATCAAAAACAAATACTTAGAAGAATATATAAAAATAAAAACTTTAGTAGCCATGTTGTTTCATATAGCTCTGTTATTAGATTTATATCTGAAAAGAAAATAAATAAAGTAGATATTAAAGACCTTAAAAAAGAAGAGTTATCAGATGAAGAAAAAATAAATATTGAAGTTCTTAAAGAATATCAAGCAGTTCTTAAAGAACGTAAAGTATTAGATTTTGATGATCTTCTAATATTTGTAGACAACATATTTTTTAAATATCCAAAAATAAAAAGCAAATGAGCTAATAAATTTGATTATATCTTGGTTGATGAATTCCAAGATACATCAGCTATTCAATATAGCATAATTAAGTATTTGTCTGAAAATAATAATAATATTTGTGTTGTTGGGGATATTGACCAAACTATTTATACATGAAGAGGAGCAGATGTAGATTTATTTTTAAATTTTAATAAAGATTTTGAAAACACCACTACAATTACCCTAACTCAGAATTATAGATCAACAAAAAACATTTTACGTTCTGCAAATTCACTTATTAAATATAACAAAAAAAGAGTTGAAAAAGAGTTGGTAACTGATAATCCTCTAGGAAGAGATATTTATTTTTATCATGGATACAATTCAAGTTATGAAAGCAGATGAATTGCCAATAAAATAAAGGAACTTAGAAAAGGGAAATGTCAGTTAAAAGATATTGCAATTTTTTATAGATCTAATTACTTATCAAAGGATATTGAGCAAGCATTAATCGAACAAGGAATCGAATATAAAATTTTTGGAGGGACAAAATTCTTTCAAAGAGCCGAAATAAAAGATGTATTATCTTTTCTTAGTGTAATAGATAATAGTAATGATGATACATCATTTTTAAGAATCATCAATGTTCCATCAAGAAAAATTGGCCCATCCTCAATTAATTTACTTATTAAGAAAAGTAAAGTTAAATCTCTTTCTCTGTACGAAACAATTGTTAGGTATGTACACGAAATAAGGTTATCAAAACAAAAAAAAGATGCTTTATCTATATTAGTAAAGAACATTCATAGAGCTAAGGTTCTTATAAAAAAACATAATATTTCTAAAGTTCTAGAAAGTTTTCTTGAATCGATAAACTACTTGCAATCGTTTAATGAAACAGAAGAAAATGAACGTGTTAGTAATATAAAAGAGCTATTAATAGGAATTAATAAATACCAACAAAATGCCATTAGTAATGGAGAAGAAGTTTCGATTGCGTTATATTTCCAAAAAATTGCTTTATTTTTTGCACAAGATGAAATGACGGGGATGATTGACTATGTTTCTTTGATGACGGTACATACTGCAAAAGGATTAGAATATAAAAATGTTTTTCTATGTGGATTTTCAGAGGGTGTTTTCCCCACTTACCAAGCGATTGAAGCAAATAGTGAAGATGCGATAGAAGAAGAAAGAAGACTGGCTTATGTTGCTATTACTAGAGCAAAAGAAAACCTATTTATATCAGATTCAAAAGGTCTTTCCATAAATCAAGAGCATAAGAAAAAACCATCTAGATTTTTAAAAGAAATGGATATTGAAAAAACAATTGTTGAAGCTACACAAGTAATTAACATTTCATCACTTTCAATTGGGAAAAATGAAACTCAAAATTTTGTTATAGGTGATAAAATTAAACATATAAAATTTGGATTCGGACAAGTTGTTGCAGTTCACGAAGAGGTCATCGATGTAACATTCCCTGATCCATATGGTGTAAAGTCACTTATGAAGAACCACAAGTCAATTGAAAGAGGGTAGATAATGTTTGTTTTTTTTATAATTATTGGAATAGAAATAACACTTTATATTACTTTTTTCTTTTTAGATTTTAATGCAAAAAACAAAGTTCAACCCAAAAAAGGTACTTTTTACGCGATTATAAACATTAAAAAAAACACTATTAAAAAACTTGCCTTTCCATTCATGAATACCAATGCTGTTTCTAATATATTTCAAGATTTAGTTTTACAAAATTTAAAAAGCAATAAAACTGATTTAAAATACTATTTAACTTTTTTCTCTGAATCTTCTTCTACAGAGATAAAGTCTATAATTGACAAAATTATTAATGATAAAGATCAAAAAACCACTCTTCATTATAAAATAAATAAAGTAAAAACAGCTTCTTCATTTCAAAAACATGATATGAAGTTTATTTTCAAGTACAATTCTCAACTTAAAAATAGTATTTTCCTTGAAGTTCAATGATCTTTAAAAATGTCTAAAAAAGAGAAAATGAACTATCATGTATCAAATGATGATCATGAAATTAGAAAGAGTCAATTAAAGTTAGAAAAATATAGAAAATGTTTTATTATTTCATTTTCAAAGAAAAAAGATTATATTGACAATAACTTCAATGCTAAGCTTTTTATTGCCGCAAGACAATCATTAAGATTACCCATGAATACCAAATGATTTAGTGAAAAAAATAAAGTTTATATTATTGTTGAAAATTATAGTAGAAGAAAAAAAAGAATCATTATAGAGCGTACAAGAAGCTTTTTATATTTTAATGTAAAGAGTTGAAAATATAATGAGTCAATCGATGGTATTGGAATGTTTAATATAGAGGGAATTAGCAGTATTACATCAACAAAGGATTTAATAGATACTTGTTATTTTGCATTGCATAAATCAAGATGCAATAAAGCTGAACCTTATTATTACAATGAATTTGATAGAGATTGTCGACAAGAATATCACAAATTTATAGAAAAAAGGGTTAAGTTTATAGAGTTGATCGAAGACGGATATTACGAAAACATTGAAATTAAAAAAATAAATATTATTAACTATAAAACTAAAAAAGTAAAAGATATATTACTAAAGGCAACCATAATAGAGCAACTTTTTTCTAACTATAAAACATTTTTATTGGATCAAGAAAACAAAAAACTTTTATCCAATATTACTGCAGATTTACTTTTATGTAAAAGTGATATACCAAAAGAAAATACAAAAAAAAGCGAAAAACATTATTACCTAGAAATAAGCTTGTCTTGGTTCATTAAGAATCATTCCTTAATTAAGCCGACAAAAATAAGAATAATTATAGTAAAAGATATTTCTGGAATTAACTTTTCTTGATTAGAAGAAATTATTATTAAATTATTTAAAAAAGGAATTTTTATTGGTTTAAAATTATTTAATTCTTCACCTAAAATATCAATTTTTATCAATAAATTAAAACCAAAGGTAATTGTTGTAGCGGAGAATATTTCTAGCTCACTTTATGAAGATGGTAAAAACTATGCTAGAGCTCTATCAATAAAGTTAATGGCTGAGGAATTGGGTGCTGAACTAATTTATGAAAATATTGCAATAGGATTAGATGACCTGTCTTGTAAATATTTAGGAATAAAGAACACATATTCAGTTTTAAGGGGAGCAAATGAAGAAAAATAAATTTAAATTAGATAAAATAACACCACAAAATGTTAATTTTTCAAAATGATATATTGACGTTGTTACAAATGGAAATCTAGCTAGTTATGGATTATCAAAAGGAACTATATTTTTTAAACCAAATAGTTATGGTATATGAGAAAACATTCAAAAAGAATTAAATAAAGTTTTTAAAAAAGATAATATACAAAATATCTATCTACCTATGTTGATTCCTGAAAGTGAATTTGCAAAAGAAAAGGAACATATTGAAGGATTTTCAATGGAACTTGCAACAGTCACTAAAGTTGGAGATAAACCAATAACTCCCATGGTATTAAGACCAACATCAGAGATTTTATTTGGTCATTATTTTAAAAAAGAAATAAGATCTCATAAAGATCTACCTATGCGTCTAAATCAATGAGCTAATATTATTAGATGAGAAAAAACAACCAATCCTTTTTTAAGGACGTCAGAATTTTTATGACAAGAAGGTCATACAGCTCACAGCAATGAAGAAGAAGCTGATATATTTTCTTTAAAGATGATTAATGTATATGCTGCCTTTTTAAGAGAGTTTTTAGCAATAGAACCAATTATTGGCAGAAAAACAGAGAGAGAAAAATTTTCTGGAGCTAAAAAAACTTATTGTATTGAGACTATGATGAAAGACTATAAAGCTCTACAGGCAGGAACCGCACATTACTTAGGGACAAATTTCTCTAAAGTATTAAATGTAAAATTTACAAATAAGGAGAACAAAGATGAGTTTATATATCAAAGTTCATGGGGTGTGTCTACCAGGTTAATAGGAGCTATAATTATGACTCACGGAGATGATCGTGGAATTATAATACCTCCAAAAATAGCACCAAATCAAGTAGATATTATTGGGATAATGGAAGAAAAAAATGAACTAGTTAAAGAAAAAGTTAAGTGATTAAAAGATTTAATTTCAGAAAAATATAGAGTTAGACATATTGAATCAAATAAATCATATGGATTTAAAGTAAGTCAATCTGAAGTAGAAGGTACACCAATAAGAATAGAAGTTGGTTTACGAGATATAACAAAGGGTATTGTTACATTAGTAAGAAGAGATAGTTTAGAGAAGCAGGAAATAAAATTCGAAGAAATTAAAGAAAAATTATCTTTAAATTTAGATAATATTCAAGAAAAATTATATGAAAATTCTAAAAAAAGGTTAAAAGACAATATTGTCATTGTTAATACATATGACGAGTTTAAAAAAGCAATTAATAATAAATTTGTATTATGCCCTTTCGATGGCAGCGAAGAAGATGAGAAGAAAATTCAAGATGAAACACTAGCAACTGCCAGATGTATTCCACATGAAATTTCTCTTCCTAAAGAACCAACAAAATGTATTTTTACTGGTAAGCTAACACAGAGATATGTAATTTTTGCAAAAGCATATTAGTGCCTCAAACAAACAAAAAGCACATAAGGTTTCCAACATTTGAAACCCTATATGCTTTTTTTATTATATAATTATTTAATTATTAAAATAGTATTAAAGGAAAATTATGAAAATTGTAACAAGTAGTGAATTAAAAGAAATATTAAAAAATAAAGGAGTTGTTGTTCTTGATGTATATGCAGATTGATGCGGACCATGTAAAATGATGGCTCCAGTGTTAGAAGAACTTAGTAAAAACGAATCAGACATTACATTTGTAAAAATGAATTCTGAAGTTCCAGAAAATGTTGAATATTTAAAAGAAAAAAAAGTTAGTTCAATTCCAGAACTATTTTATTTTAAAGATGGCGTTGAAAAATATCGTCAAGTTGGATTCCAACCAGCTGAACTTATTATGGATAAAGTTAAAGAAATTAAATAAATTATGGTTAAACTTTTGCCCAAGATGGTTATTTCTGATGTCGATGGCACATTTGTAAATTACTCTGCACAATGTTCAGAGGATTCACAAAAGGCAGCAATTAAGTTGAAAGAAAAAGGAATAAAACTTGTTTTAGCAACAGGTAGAGCCCTTACATCTATGGTATTCATAAAAAACATTAGCATTTTTGATTACCTAATTGGTGGTAGTGGCGCTTTTATATACGATATCAAAAAAGAAAAAATAATATTTAAAAACTTTATAAAAAAAACCAGTGCAATACAACTAATTGATTTAATAACAGAAAATGGTTTAGAGTGATCTACAGAATGTGATAAAATGGTTGTTTTTTCTAAAACAGTAAATAAAAAAAGACCATTTTTTATTAAGATGCAAAATAGTGGATATGAAATACAGTTTACCGATAATATTAATTATGATATACCAAGGCTTTTGGTAAATTCTAATACCGAATCTGTTGATTATGTTTATGAAAAACTAAAAAGCATTCTTGATATGAAAAAATATAAAGTTTATCGATCATTTACAGTTTGTGAAGTATCAAAAATAAACGTTACAAAATGAACTGCCACAAAAATACTATTGGATCATCTTAATATAAATAAGGAAGATATAATTGCGCTTGGCGATTCTGCAAATGACTATGAATTACTTAAAAATGCCGGATTCTCAATCGCTATGGGAAATTCACTTAAGAAAATTAAAGATATTTCAGATTTTGTAACAAAAGATGTATGTAATGCTGGGTGATACTATGCATTTAAAAAACTAGGAGTTATCAATGATTAAAGCATATTTTATCGATTTAGACGGTACTACAATTGACGTTAAAGAAAATGGAAAGAAATTTATTTCAAAAGAAAATCAAGAAGCAATTAAAAAAATCTCAACCAAGGCATTAGTGGTAATATCAACTGGCAGACCCAATCGTGACTATCAAAAAGAAAAAGAAGAAATGGGTATTAAATATACAATCGCTAGAAATGGTGCGGTTATTTGTGATAAAAAAGGAAAAATCTTAAGCCATAAACCTATTGATAAGGAAGTTGGTAGAGGAATTGTTGAATTTCTAAAACAAAATAAATCATTTACAAAAATTAATGATATAAAAGCGATATATCAAAAAAATATAATCGCAAGATGAATATCAAAAAAATATAATGTTAAAAACATATCTTGAAATGAATATAAAGAACCAAAAACTTTCGAAAAGTTCTTAGTATTGGCTGGGGGAAAACTAAAAATTAAAAGAATTAAGCGCTCTATTGAAGAAAGATTTCCAACAGTTCATGTATCAACATCAGGGAAAGGTTGAGTTTTAGAAATAACCGATCAAAAAGCAACAAAAGGATTAGCGGCTTTAGAAATTTTAAAATGAGAAAAAATTGATCCAAAATATGCAATGCACATTGGGGATTCAATGAATGACTCAACAGCAATGGATGTTTTGGGTTATGGAGTTACCTTTAAAAATGCAGATAAACACCTTCTTAAGCATGCAACCCATATAGGACCAAAGCATAAAAAAGGTGGTTTAGCTAAAATTATTGATGGTCAATATAAAATAATTAAAAAGGGGAATAATGATAAAGATAAAAACTAGATATAAAAAACTACTAAAACCTAATTTACCAAATATGGATGATTTATGTAAAAAATATGGTGTAGATAAAATTATTAAATTAAATTATAATGAAAATAGATTTGGTGCAACCCCTAAATTATATAAAGAAATTAAAATCACCAATAGCGCATCCTACCCAAACTATGAAAATCCTGAGTTAAGTAGTTTAATCGAAAAAAAATATAATATTGATAAAAAATGTATATTTCTATCAAATGGATCAGATGCAATACTTGATGCTATTCCTGAGTTATTTACTTATGTAACGAAGAACGAAAATGTCATTTTACCAGAAGTCACTTTTAAGAGGATTGAACAAACTTGTATTATTAAAAATATTGGAATTAAAAAAATCCCTTTAAAAGATGGATATATAGATTTAGAAAATACTTTAAAGGCAATTGATGAAAAAACATCTTTACTGTATATAGTTAATCCAAATATGCCAACCGGAACATATCATGGTTTTAAAGAACTTGTAGAATTCTTAAAGAAAGTTCCTTCACATGTTTTAGTAGTATTAGATGAAGCATATACTGAATACTCTATAGGAATTGAACAATGTCGAATAAATGATAAAAAGATTATTGAACAATTTGATAATGTAATTATCCTACATACATTCTCTAAACTTTATGCACTTGCTGCATTTAGGGTTGGATATGCAATTTCTAGACCATATATAATTAACGTATTTAAAAAAGCTACCCAATACCTTCCATTAAGTACATTTGCTGCCAATGCTGCAAAAATTGCTTGTGATGATGATAAATACTATTCAACCATTATTGCAATAATAAAAAATGAATTAATGTATTATGAAAAAGAATTTACAAGATTAAATATTAAATTTATTAAATCACAAGGAAACTTTATTTATATAGAATGATCACATAAGAATGGCAATACTGACCTTTGAGAGTATTTAATTAAAAACTATGGAGTTCTTATTCGTAGAGTTGGAACAGTAGGATTTAGGATTACTGTTGGTACTCATGAAGAAAATAAAATAGTTATTAGTGGAATAGAGGAATATCTATTGTGTACAAAGTAGATAATGCCGTTATTCTTGCAGCTGGAGTTGGTAGTAGACTTAAGCATTTAACTAAAAAAACTCCAAAACCATTATTAAAACCTAGAGATATGGTTATCATAGAAGATATTATTTTAAAATTAAAGGAAAAAGGAATAAAAGAGATATATATTATTGTTGGATATTTGTGTGAACAATTTAATTACTTAAAAAATAAATTTAATATCAAATTAATTAAAAATAAATTATGAAAAAATAACAATAATATTACATCTTTGATTGCTGCTGCACCAATTCTAAAGAATACGTTAATAACAAATGGAGACATTATTTTAAATAACAATATTATTGAAAACAAGTTTAGCACAGCGATTACATATGTAGAAGAAAATAGCGATATTGATGAATGAATTGTTAATGTAGATGACAACAGAAATATAAAATCCTTTGATAAGGATGGTTTAGGGAAATCTGGTTTATATCAAAGAGAGCTAACATTTATTACAACGGAAATATCTATAATATTAAAAAATCTAAGTTCAAAAATTGATTTAAGTAAATACTATGAAGATATTGTTTTAGAAATATGTCATAAAAACCATATAGAATTTAAATCTCATTTAATTAAACCTAATTGTGTTTTTGATCTTGATAATCTAGAGGAGTATTTAAATTATGCAAAATAATAATATTAAATTAATTCAAGAAAATTTATTAAAAATTATTAAAAAAATAATTATTATTGCGGATAAAAACAATATAAACTATCATTTGTCATTTGGAACTGTTTTAGGAGCTGTTAGACATAATGGGTTTATTCCATGAGATGATGATATAGATCTTTGTATTATAGGTTCTGATTATGAGAGATTCTTAAAGATAATGGAAAAAGAAAAGGATTTAATAGTCGTTACTAAGGAAAAATATAAAAAGTTCCCATTATATTTTGCAAAAATAATGGATCCACGCTTTTCTTTTATTGAAAAATCAGATTTAAAAAAAGAAATTAGTCCTAGGTTTCTTTATGTGGATATATTTAAACTAGAATATGTATCTGATGATTTGAAACAAAAGCCATTTCTTTTAAAGATGTGACAAGGGATTAACTATATTAAAAATTCAAGAGTAAACTGATTTATTAAGAGTTTTACCCTATTTATTCCTCAATTTTTAATTAATAAAAAAGTAATAAAAAAAACAAAAAAAATTACTAAAAAATTGCCTACAAATACCTTACTTGATATACATAATGATGCCTCAAGACTGATATATAAATATGAGTGATTTAAAAATACTAAGTTACACCAATTCGAAGATATAAAAATAAAGATACCTTCACAATACCATCCATACTTAGTTTCTGTTTATGGAGAAAATTATATGGAAATACCTAAAGAAAAAAATAGAGTTTCACATTGCAAAGAATTTAAAGTAAAATAATCACATTTTATATATATGTTTATTTAGTATTTTAATAAAACCATAAAGTTTTAGAGATAATTTCATGAAATCAGTTTTTTAATCACTATTATTTAAAATAAAAGGAAAATATAATGAAGAATGATCATCTTACAGAAGTACAAAAAAATCTTTTAAAAGGGTATAAAGATTTTCATGAGATATGTGAAAAAAATAAAATACTAACCATCGCAGCATATGGAACATTTTTAGGCGCTGTAAGAGAAAAGGGTTTTATATCTTGAGATGATGATATAGATATTTGTGTTTTCCGTAAAGATGTTGAAAAGCTACTAACAGTTTTTTCAAAATTAAGTAAAAACTATTTAATTTATGATGGTGAAAAAAATAAAAAATCTCCATGAAGAATTATTAGAATTTATGATTTAAGAATTAAGCAAGATTCTAAGCAAAAAAGTAAGAAGAATGCTTACCCAAACAATATTTTTATAGACATCTTTGTGATTGATTATATTAAAAAACCAATGAAGTCAATACGACACTCTATTGCTGGAGAATTACTTTATTGAAAAAATATTGCAGCTGTAAAACCAATGAAGTTCTGAAAACAAGTGCTTAAGTTATTATTATTACCTATACCTAGAAGTGTATTGTTTTACTTTTATAATAGACAACCAAAAAAATATAAGTCTCTTTCTCCAACAAACCAGGTTGCATTTTTTATTACTGAAAAATATGTACTAATGGATGCAAAAATATTTTTATCTTTAGCAAAATATAAATTTGAAGATATGTTAATTACCGGTCCGAAAGACTATAACTTATTATTAACGTTATTGTATGATGATTGAAAAACTCCATTTAATGATGGAAATCAACATTATGCTGGATAAAAAGGAATATAAACAACGTAATTATCAAAATCAAATTTAAGTTTTCATCCATATTTTTTATAATTGAAATCATCTTTTATTAACGATTTAACTTTAATGAAAATTCATTCATTTTTTTGATTTGATCAAAGCTCTTTATTTTTTTCGAATGTTTGATTTGAAACGTTTGTACCAGAAATATCTCCGTAATTAGTCTCGCCTCTTAAAAATGGGCCCATTGGTATATTCGTCAACGCTCTCATTCCCATGATATCACCATCCATTTGAAATTTTGTTGACTTATTTCTTTGTTTAAGTGTATTTAAAAAGTTAGCAACTTCTTCTACACCTTTGCTAGCTGTAGCATTAAAAAATGAGTTTCTTGGTATTTGAGATACATTTAACATAATTGGAGTTCCAACAGCAGTAGCTAATGTGATATTTAAAGCTACATATAAATAATTAACTTTAAAACTACGAACAAGGAAAATTCCTATCATTAACATAATTGGTACAAAGAAATCAGTTCGGACCCTATGATAAACTGCATTTGGAATCACCTTTCCATCCATAAAGCCAGACACCAATGGATTGAAAAATACCATTCAACATGCAAATGTAACAAAAATTAATGGGTATAAATACTCAATTTTACGAACTCTCTTAACAACAAAGAATACTATTGCTATTGAAGATATTCAATACAAAGCATAAGTAATTCAGACATTTCATGCATTACTGTTCATTCCTACATGCAAACCATCTCCACGAGGATTAAATTTAAGTCAAATATCTATTTTTCCTTCTAATAAATAAATCATGGAAATCGAAAACATTAGTATTACAGGACCAAATAATGCCAACCATTTCGTACGATATAAAAAGTTATCTAATTTAAGAAATTGTTCATTTGTTCAGTATTTTATTCATAAAATAATTAATAAAAGGGTAGAAGTTACTCCTACAAATACAGTAATAAAGAAAACGGTTGAATCATAATAAATATATAATCCTAAAGTTACTGAAAGCGGAACTAACATTAATAAAATAACAGAAAAAATATCTTGCTTTTTCATAAAGAGCATATAAATAAAAACCCCATAATAAAAAATTCCGAAAATAAAAATTGACGAAGAGCTAAAGGATCATGCAGTGATGAATGTAATGTTGCATCATACAATCAAACTCTTATCGTTATTTCTAGTAAAGTAAATGAAAAATATTAATACAGCAATAAATAAATAAGTTCTAGCTTCTAATCCAACTATCGCAGGTTGATCATAGTGAGCAATAAACGTTAACATACTCAAATATATAAAGATAACAATATATTTTAAAACGAATCTTTTTTTAATAAAAATTGAAAGTAAAGCAATAATAATTGATATTGCAAATACATAAATTATCATTCCATCTATTCAGAACATTAAAAGATTAATATTTAAATTAAAAGCTAAAGCAACAATGATGTTAAAGTAATATCAGGTTTGCGAGAAATAAACCCCACCATAATTATCAACCGCAGTTCCGTTATATCACGAGTGAGACTGAAGAGTAAATGCTCCTTTATTAAAAACAAGTCAACCATTATATGCAATCTGATCCGAAGATTGTGTAGGGTTAATTGTTAATCATTGTATTACCAAAAATAAAGCTGCTAAAACTATTAATAAAAAAATAAGTTTTAATTTTTTTAGTCAAACATGAGCAACTGGCTTAATTTTATAAAAAATATAGTACAAGATACCAACATCTTTTATTAACTCAACAATTGCTAATCCAAATAGGTTTATATTTAATAAAATAAAAGGTATATAAACAATAAATGTGATAGAAAAAAACACAATAAAACCAATAGGCATAATAAGATAACTATTTTCACTAAAGTGGGAATTATTTTTAACGGTTATAGTTCCTATCCCGGAAGATAAGAAGAAAAAAATTAATAAAAAACCTAATCCTAAAAGAACATTTGAAATAACCATATTAAAAGTAATTATAATATAATTTACTAATTAAATTTATACGATAAAGGAAAAGATAAACCAACTAAAATGAAAACATATAAAAACACTCCATTTATATCAATTTTAATTCCAGTTTTTAATGCCGAGAAATTTATAAATAAATCACTTAACTCTATAATTAACCAAACAGTAAGTAGTGATAACTTCGAAGTGGTTATTGCTGATGATGGGTCTACTGATAATAGTCAAAAAATTATAAAAAAATTAATAAAAAATTATAAAAATATTAAATTTTATTCTAAAAAAAATGAAGGTATTGGTATTACGAGGAATTTTTTATTAAAAAAAATGTCCAAAAAAACTGAGTGAATAATTTGGCTAGATGCCGATGATTATTTATCTCATCAATACATTGAACAATTTTATAATTGGTTTAATAGTGATAAAAATGAACAACAAACAGTTGTTAAGTCTAACTGAGTTATGTCAGAAAAAACAAAGAAATTAGCAATGAAAACTATGGTTAATAAAACTGATACTAGAATTATGGTTAGAGTTATGAAGGCAAGTTTATTTGATAATTATGAATTCCCAAAATTAAAATATGCAATTGAAGATTGAGATCATTATATTCATAAATATAAAGAAATTAATTTGATTGATGTTACACATCCAGATTTTAATTATTACTATATTTGAAATGAAGATTCATTAACTAGAAGCGATGTCGTTTATAGAAGTAGACTTGTTCATGCCATTAATGTTATGAAGACCCCAAAATTACGTAAGGTAGTTTTAGAAAATAATATTATGGAACATTACTATTCACATTTATGACTTCAAGCAAAATTATGATTTCCAGATTTATTACAAGATGTAAAAAAAATAAAATATAAAATTAAAGAGCCGTTAAGTCTAAAGTTAATGGTTTTAGTAGTTAAATTAGGTATTTTAAATAAAATAATTCGTAAAAAAATAAGAGTAAATAATAATTAAAGACACTATTGTTATATAATGAAAAATAGCATAGTGGCACTATAGCCAAATTGGCAAGGCAGTGGACTGCAACTCCTCTATTACGGGTTCGAGTCCCGTTGGTGCCTCCAAATGCGCCTGTAGCTCAATTGGACAGAGTGTCTGGTTACGGCCCAGAAGGTTAGGGGTTCGACTCCTCTCAGGCGCACCAATATATCAAATAAAAGATATACCGAAAAATAATGGCATTTAGGTGCCATTTTTTATAATATAATATTTAATACAAGTAAGGTGTTAATATGGATAAAATTTTTAAAGCAGGTGCGCTAATAGTTTTGGGATTAGTGGTAACAGGTTTTGTTTTAGATAAAACAATTAAGTCAAAAAACAATGCGATGAAAACCAAAAAGATTATTTCGAAAACTTCATCACAAACAAATAAGAAAAAATAATTTAGGATGAAAAGATAAATATGAACGATATGCAACCAGAAGAAAATAATCACAAAAATACAACTGTCTACTATATGACAAGAATTTTCATGCCAATATTTTTTACAATGTTAGCAATTGTTGGTGGGATTACTATTTATTTTTTATTCGTCAGAAAAGAACATCTTATTGATTTAGGTAAAAAAATCGAAACAAAAGATGGATTAATTGCTGAGTATCCAGAATATAAAGGTGGCAGTTACGTTTTTTCACAAGAACAACTAGAATCATTTGAAAAATATTTTTTAAAAACTCAATATTATGGTTTGGAATTAAATGAAGTTAATCAAATTATTTTAGGTGATCGTAATGTATTAGCTGGTGACAGCGGGGTTTCAGGTCTTACTGTTCCTCAAACAAAACAAGTTTTTATTAATCTAGAAAAAGTTCCATTAAGTCTTGACTATAAGGATAAAGTTAAATCATTAATGCCTATTGTTTCTCATGAATATGGTCATTTTCTTACAGGAACTTATTTTAATAATACAAATAAAGTTAATGCAAGTGATGAAATTTATTTAGGAGAAGGCAAAGATCGTAATGTAGAATATTGAAACCAAGAATATCTTTCAAAATTCCAAAGCATTCTTCATTTCAAATCAACAGATAAACAAGTAAAAGATCAATTTACAAATAAAATATCAAGCATCTACTCTCTTGGAGATTTATATAATTTTGCAAATAATAAAACTGCACACAAAATAAATCGAAAAGATTTAGTATATCAAGCACCAAACACACCCGGATTGTTAAAAACAAGTATAAACCTACAAGGTGATGGTGGCAATGTTTATATTTATAATCAAGACGAACTTGCTACCAGAGAGATGCAACAATTAATGTACTCTCATCAAATGTTTAATTCAGATGGAACTTATAATTTTATTAGACCAGGAACCGGCGATAAACCAAAAACAGGATTTCCTAAAACTGGTTATTGAGATGCATATATGCAAGATTTATTAATGACAGCAAACTTTAAAAAAGGAGATCCAAGTAATAAAACGCCATCTCCAACAATTCTTTACCCAAACTATATTTGAGGTGGAGACTATAAAACAACCAGCGGCACAAAAACATTAAATAATGTTTCAAAAGATTATTATGAAATGCTAATTAATGGTATGGGGTATGGTAAACAAATTTCAAAAGCATGATTTAAAAATGATACATATACATTAAATGGAAGAACCATTCAACATTCACGAAATAAAAACTATATAAATAAAGATAAAATTAAATGATCTGGCTTTATCTCTGAATCTGCTAATGCTGATAAAATTAAGGTTTTTGATGCTTCTGGGAATTCAACTATGACAATAAATATAAATGTTGCTGGTTATGGTGAAACAGGATTCAAAAATACAAAGAAAATAGATCCAGCATTTAATTTCTTTGCTAAAAAAGAAGTAAATATACAATACAACAATGACATTAACAATACAAGCACTGTTAGTAGAGCAGAAAATTCTGATTTTTGAAATCCTACAGATATCACAAATCCAGATATAAACTCTGTTTTTGGTAAATGTAAATCATATGTAACTAGTGATTATGTCGATGCCAAAGCACTTGATAAAGCCCTTGGAGACGGTGGACAAATGTTTTTCTATAATGGAGATAAAAAAGGGAATGAAATTACAAAATTAAATAATTTTGGTCAAAAACAATATACTTGAACTCCATATGTAACTACATATCCTCAAGGATTACTGGGTGATCAAAGTAGCAATAAATACTGAACATTTATTTTTAATACAAAAACAAATAAAATTGTTCTTGGCGATAACTATGCATAATGAAGAAAAGATATTAGAAAAACAAGAGTATATTAAAACGGGTATTATTGCAACAATTCAAACATATAATAATGGCGGAAACCTATATCGACAATACAATAAAGCAAAAGTTGCTTATCAAGATGAACTATGAATGGTATTAACAATAAATAAAACTAGAGTTAGTGAATCTGGTGGTCAAACATGGACAAACAAAGAACCTTCATTATGGTTTTTCCCTAAAAAGAATTACTTTTTCAATATTATTGCAACAAAAAGAGATCAAAATTTTTACTACTATATCAATTTGGCAAGTCCTTTTGTTTTCGAAGATGAAACAATAAAATATATTGACTATGAAATAGATATTAAAATTAGTGTTAATAAAATAGTAAAAATTGTTGATTTTCATGAATATGAAAATAATTCCAAGAAATTTAATTATTCACAAGAGTTAAAAGACAAGTTATACAAATCTATTTTGATAGTTACTAAAATGATTAATCAAAATCATTTTATTTTTGATAATACTAAATTGAAAGCTTTTATAAAAAACAATAGCATTTTATTAAAATAGAATAAGAAAATATTAATTAATAATAACTTTTTAAGGCAAAATTTATATTAATGAAATACTATTCTAAAAACTTAACAGAAACAAATAATATTGCAAAACAGTTATTAGATAATTGTAAATCTAAGATTATTTTATTAAACGGAGAAATTGGTGTAGGCAAAACAACAATTGTACAATTTATGGCAAAGCATTTAGGTATTACTGAAATAGTCAACTCTCCAACCTTTGTTATTATGAAAGTTTATAATAAGCTTATCCATATTGATGCTTATAGAATTAGTGGAAATTTAGAAGAGTATGAAGATTTTTTTGAAGAAAAACTTGTAGTAATTGAGTGAGCCGACAATTTGGAATTAGACTTCAATCATTATATGAAAGTTAATGCATATATGGAAAATAATAAGCATGTATATGAGGTGGTAGAAAATGTATAACGTTCTTATTGATACTACAAACCAACACTTTATTCTGATTCTTTTTAAGGATAAAAAAATCGTAGATCAAGATATTAGACAAAACTGAAAAAAGAATGCTGATTTACTACCAACTGCATTTAAAAAACTCTTGTCAAAAAATAATATCAATATTAATCAAATAGACAATTACTTTATTACTAATGGTCCAGGAAGTTTTACTGGTTCTCGTGTTGGTTTAGTGTTTGCAAAAACGTTAGTACAACTAACAAAAGCAAAGTTATTTGTAACTTCATCATTAAAATTCCTTGCATATAAAGGGTTTAATGGGAATATTAATCTTGATGCAAGATCAAACCTTATTTATACCCAGTTTTTTAAAAATGGGATTTCTCAAAATGAACCAAAATTAGTTAAAAAGGAATCTTCTAAATTAACTGAATATCCATTTAAGGAATTAGCTAGTAGCTTCCATTTATTTTTGCATAGCTTTAGTGAAGTTAACAACTTTCTTACAGTAATGCCATATTATATTAAGTCTCCAAACTTAATTAAGAAGGTATTTTAATGAAAATACTAGCTATCGAAACATCTTGTGATGAAACTTCAATTGCAGTTTTGCATAATAATAAAATTATAAAAAATATTGTTTCATCCCAAATTAATTTTCATAAAGAGTATGGCGGGGTTATTCCTGAAATGTCTTCTCGTATGCATGTTGAGGTAATAAACTTAATCTTAAAAGATATTTTCTCTATTGTAGATAAAGAAACTATTGATTATATTGCCTATACTAAAGAACCAGGTTTGATTGGATCTCTTCAAGTTGGGGAATTAACTGCAAGTGCAATTAGTATTGCATTATCAAAACCATTGATTCCAATTAATCATATTCATGGTCATATTTATGCTGGGGCTATCACTAAAGAATATTCTTATCCAGCAATTGCCGCTGTGGTTTCCGGAGGTCACACTCAATTAGTTTTAATGGAAAAACCATATGATTTTAAAATTATTTCCGAAACAGTTGATGATGCTATAGGAGAGGCATTCGATAAGGTTGGTAGAGTACTAAAACTAAAATATCCTGGTGGTCCAAAGATTGATAAACTGTCAAAAACTGGTAAAAGTGATATTCCATTTCCTACACCTATCATTAAAGGTTCTGATAATTTTTCATTTTCTGGATTAAAAACATCTGTTATTAATTATATTCACAATCATAATCAAAAAAATGAACCTTTTAAAGTTTCAGATGTTGCGGCATCGTTCCAAAAAGTAGCAGTATTTTCTGTAATAAATAAACTAAAATTAGCAATTAAAAAATATAATCCCTCATCAATCATCTTATCTGGAGGTGTTGCAGCCAACTCTTTAATGCGGAGCGAGTTTGTTAAACTACATAAAAACGCCATAATCCCAGATTTAGAATATTGTACAGATAATGCAGCAATGATCGCAAAAGCATGTTGAATAAAATTAAACAAAGAGAAGGGTGGACAATAATGAAGTTAATAGTTGGCTTAGGGAATCCTGGAGCGGAATATAGAAATACTAGACATAATGTTGGATATATGGTTATTGATGAAATTCTTAAAGAACTTAAACTTAACTTAAATAAAGAAAAATTTAATGGAGTATTTGTAAAAACAAAGGATTATATTATTGCAAAACCATTAACATATATGAATCTTTCTGGTAATTTTGTTAAACAAATAATGTCATTTTTTAATATCGAAAATAAAGATATACTAGTTATTTATGATGATATGAATATACCACTAGGTAGTTTGAAGTTAAAAGAGAAAGGTAATTCTGGTGGACAAAAAGGTATCAATAACATTATTCAACATTTAGGTAATGAAATCCCAAGAATTAAAGTCGGCATTGGTAGACCAACACATGCAAAAGACATTATTAGTTATGTGCTAAAAAGCTTTTCTATTACAGAAAAAGATTCAATAACAAAAAGCATTAAATTAGCTTCTTTATATGCAATAAAATTTTTAGATAAAGATTTTAGTATAATAATGTCGCAACAGTAATATGAAAACAATAGAAATAAATAAAAAGAAATTCCCAGTTAGAATTCATTTAGGAAAAAATCCTAAATATGTTTTTGTAACTCACCACGGAGTTATTTCTAATAAAGGAAGTTGAATTTATTTTGAAAAATGAATTAAAGATAATGCAATAATAGTTAATTATGATGCTCGGTTAAATGGAGATAATACATTTCTTAAAGCATCTCGATTTGCGTTTACTTATGCAAACGATTTTAAAGATGTTGTTTTATGGACTAAGAAAAAATGACCAAATTTAAAAATTATTGCACTAGGATCTTCATGAGGTGCAGCAGTTATAGATGCATTTGTTAATAAATATCCAAATTTAATTCATAAAGCTGTTACATGGTCATTACCAATGACGATTTCTGAAAACACCCCTAAAAATAACTCAACATCGTCTTCAAAAAAAGAACATGGCTTAATTATTTCTGAAACAAAGCCACTTGCTTATGCATGGAAGTTTTTTGTTATGCTGTTATTTAACTATAATGCAAAAAGTTATACAAATATTAATATAAAAAAAGTTACCACTAATACCACCGTACATCGTATTGTGGATTTAAACAAGAAAGACCTAGCTACACCTGTAAAATTATTCTATAGCGCATACAAATCAATATATATGGCTCCTAAAAAACTATATAAAATAAACAAAAAGCAAGATAGTAAAATGCTTTATATCCAATCAACAAAAGATAATTTTATTGTTTTGAAAAAATGAAATAAAATTAAAAAGCATATCGGCAAGGGTGTTAAATATATTGAATTGAATGAAGGCAATCATGCCTTTCAATGAGAGAAACAAAACGATTTAAATATAAGAGTGTTTAAAATGCTATGAGGTTTTTGTGAAGGTAAAAATGACTATAAATAAATTACTTGCAATAAGTGGTGGGCCAGATTCAATGGCATTACTTTATAAATATCGTAAGAAGAATGTGGTTGTAGCACATGTTAATTACAACGTTAGAAAAGATTCATATAATGATGAAAGTATAGTTAAATCATTTTGTGAAACAAACAATATAAAAATTCATATTTTGTCAATTAAAGACAAGCCTAAAACAGGAAACTTTCAAGATTGGGCTCGTAAAAAAAGATATTCATTTTTTGAAAAAATCTATAAAAAATATAATTGTAAATTACTTTTAATTGCACATCACAATGATGATTTTTTGGAAACAGCAGAAATGCAAGTAAGATCAAAGAGAACTCCAAAATATTTTGGAATAAAAAGAAAAACAGTTGTTATGAACATGAATGTTAAACGGCCATTTATTAATTATTATTGAAAAAATGATTTACTAGAATTGGTGAAGAAAAATAATGTACCTTTTGCAATTGATTCTTCAAATGCTGAATTACACTATGAGAGAAATAAAATACGCCATGAAATGTCTTCATGACAATTTCGTGAAAAAAATAATCGTTTTAAATGATATAAGATGTCAAATAAAATTTTATTAAAAAAATGAAAAAAAGTTTATTTACTATATAAGTCTTGAAGTAAAACTGAATTTAAAACTACATGAATTGAAAATTGCCCTTATAAAGAAGAGCTAGTATTTGAATTCGTTCATAGAAATTCACAAGATATTAAATTATCTAAAAAAAAGATAAATAGCATCATTGTTTTTATAGAATCTCCAAATAAAAATAGTGATTATTTATTGAATAAAAAATACATTTTAAATAAATTAAAAAATAAATTAAAAATATTGAAAAATACAAAATAAATATATGATTTTTTAATATGTTATAATGTATTAATCTAAATTCAGTTAGTGGTAATCGCTCATTGATTTAATATAAAATACAGGAGGCAAAA
The DNA here is from genome assembly GCA_033042655.1 of Cyathermia naticoides. Lineage (NCBI taxonomy): Eukaryota > Metazoa > Mollusca > Gastropoda > Neomphalida > Neomphalidae > Cyathermia > Cyathermia naticoides. The sequence goes on from JAUTWP010111051.1 coordinate 157,991, forward strand.
ATATGCCTAGTAAAAATAACAAAAATAAACCAAAATTTAATTGAGCAGCAATAGTTATAACTATCATTATTGTAGCTTCAATGGGTGGTATTATTTGGTTCTTCTTCTTTAGAGGAGTGCCAACAATGAGCGCGGCTCAATTTGATAATCGAATTAAAATTGATGCAGATAATGAGAGTGATAACAACTATCTTGAAAGTGTAACATTTGATTATTCACTTTTAAAAATTTATGTAAAAGAAAGTGATAATGGAACAGTTAAGACTTATGAAGTTGATGCTCCAACTACTGCATACATGAACTCTCTTTATGGTGATCCAATTCCAAAACATGCTGCAGGAGATAATCCAAAACTTGATGGACAACTAGAAAAAGCGTTTTCTGGTAATGATGGTAAAAAAGGTGCGGATGCAGTTAATATTAAAGGTACCGCAGTAAAAACAACATCAGTTTTCATGTCATTATTAATTAGTTTCTTACCAATGATATTAATTATTGGATTAATGTGATACTTATTGAGAAAATCAATGGGTGGTGCTGGCGGAGCATTTGGCAAAAAAGGTTCAAAAGCTCGTCGTATTACTACTAAAAAGACATTTAAAGATATTGCTGGAAATGAAGAAGTAAAAGAAGAAGTTTCCGAATTAGTACATTATTTAAAAAATCCTTCTAAATATGATGCTGCAGGCGCAAGAATACCTAAAGGAATATTATTGGGTGGCCCTCCAGGAACTGGTAAAACACTGATTGCAAAAGCAACAGCTGGCGAAGCTAAAGTTCCATTCTTCTTTATTTCTGGATCAGATTTTGTAGAAATGTTTGTTGGTCTTGGAGCTTCTAGGGTTCGTGACATGTTTAAAGAAGCTAGAAAATTCTCTCCATGTATTTTATTTATTGATGAGCTTGATGCAGTTGGTAGATCTCGTGGTGCTGGTGTTGGTGGTGGAAATGATGAACGTGAACAAACACTAAATCAAATACTTGTAGAAATGGATGGGATGGTTGAAAATAAAGGTATTTTAATTATGGCTGCAACAAACCGTCCAGATGTACTTGACCCCGCTTTATTAAGACCTGGTAGATTCGATAGAGTTATTACTGTTGGGCTTCCTGATGTAAAAGAAAGAAAAGCAATTATAGAATTACATTCTAAAGGTAAAAGAGTTGATGAAGATATTGATTTCCAAAACTTAGCTAGAAGAACTCCTGGTTTCTCTGGTGCTCAACTAGAAAATGTTATTAATGAAGCATCACTATTAGCAATTAGAGAAAATTCTCCTATTATCGAAAATCATCATATTGATGAAGCTATTGATAGAGTTATTGCTGGTCCTGCTAAAAAATCTAGAACTATTACAAGAAAAGAACTAAGATCAACTGCTGTTCATGAAGCTGGACATGCTGTTGTTGGACTTAAAGTGGATGGTGCTGAAAAAGTTGAGAAAATCACAATTATACCTCGTGGTTCAGCTGGTGGATATACCTTAATGGCTCCTAGAGAACAAAAATATAATTACAACAAAAGTGAACTTAAAGCTAAGTTAATGTCTTATCTTGGTGGTAGAGCTGCTGAACAAGCATACTATGGAAAAGATGGAATCACAACCGGAGTTTCTGATGATCTTAAAAAAGCAACACAAATTGCAAAAGATATGGTTACTCGTTATGGAATGTCAAAATTAGGTCCTGTACAATATGCATCTGAAGGTGGATCAATGTTCCTTGGTAGAGAAATTCAAACAAGTAAAGATCATTCAGATAAAATTCATTATGAAATTGACGTTGCTGTTCAAGAATTAATTATGCATGCAGAAGTTGAAGCTTTAAAAATTATTGAAGCAAATAGAAAATTAATGGATGTTATAGTTGAGGCTTTATTAGATAAAGAGACATTAGTTGCAGAAGAATTTGAACACTTAGCAAAACATTACAAATTACCTCCTAAGAAAACAAAAGCTAAAAAGGCTAAAGAAAAAGTTAAATTCGATGATCTTTTAAGCAAAATTAAAAGTAAAACAAAGAAAACGGTAATGGCAAAAACTAAGAAGACAACATTAACTAAAAAACCATCAACAACCAAAAAGTCTACTTCAAAAACTAAGAAAACAGCATTAACTAAAAAACCTTCTTCTATTAAGAAACCAGTTACTAAAACAACAAATAAAAAACCAGACTCTTCTACTAAAAAATAACGTTTTATAAATTAATATAATACAAACAATTAATTATTAATTTGATTATAATTAAGATAGTGAAAAAAATAATAATAGAAAAAATAAAAGAAATCTATACTAGGAATGGTATAGATTTATCTTCTAATACCTCATATGATAATTTAGAAAAATATGTTAAGTTAATAGTCGAAAAAAATAAAGTTATGAATTTAACAGGATTTAATGAAAAAGAAATATGAGAAAAAGGTATTTTGCAATCAATCATTATTATGGATAAAATAATTTCAAATGAATATCATAGTAATTTAAAAATACTTGATATTGGAGCTGGTGTTGGTTTCCCGTCTATTCCAATGAAGTTAATCGCTCCATTTTTAAATATTGATGTCATAGAAAGCAATACTAAAAGATGTGCTTTTTTACAAGAGCTATCACATGAACTAGATTTAAATTTAAATATCGTCAATCAAAGAATAGAAGATTGAAAAAGAGAAGAGTTTTACGATATTGTAACTGCAAGAGCGGTTGCTCCATTATATAAATTAATTGAAATATCACACCGTATTGTAAAACTTAATGGCACTTGCCAGTGAATCAAAGGAAGATCAGTAGACGAAGAACTTATTGATTCTAAAAAAATAATTAAAAAATTAAAATTAATTATTAAAAAAATAATAATAAAAGATAATTTATTAATAAATAAAAATTATTTAATTTCTTACACCAAAACATTTAAAACTCCTCAAGGCATTCCGAGGGCATGATCTAAAATAAATAAATAAAAATAGTATATAATAAATTTTATGTTTTTAAAGAGTGTAATTACAGCAAAGAATAAAAAGTCATTACTAATTGATTTTAATAAGAAATTAAAATATTTTTTTAATTATTCATTCATCGATATCGATGCACTTTACGGTCTTAAATGAAGAAAAATATATTCACTTTTAAAAAAAACTACTATAAAAAATGAATTTAATGTTTCGAAAGCTGATATAAAGGTAATTGCCAAGTTTTTATCTGAAACAAATTTTAATGATTTATCAACAAGTAATGTTAAAAAACTATATAACAGTCTTTTCAATACATCTATTTTTAAAACTTTTAAATTAGTAATTAACAACTTTAGTCACTATTTACTAGAATTAAAAAACACATTAACTCAAATCATCTTTTATAAACATCAAACAAACTTAATTTTAAAAAATAATTTAGAAGATTTTTTCTGTAAATTTAAAGAATAGCCACCACTTATTATTTCGCAACAAAAAAAATAATTAAAGGAGGCTTTTTTATTATGTCAAAAAAGCAAATAAATAGCTCTAAAGATAAAAATCTTATTACAAAAGAGCAAAAAGAAGCAATAAAAAAAACAAAAAGAATGCAAAAAATTAAAGTACTTGCAAGCAAAGAACAACTTAGGTCAGCAAAGTTGAGTAAACGTGAAGACTCTATTTTTAGCAAGAAAAAGCAAATAAAAATTAATTTAAAATCTAAAATTAAAGAAGTAAAAAATGTTACTAAATTAAACAAAACCCCAAAAGGTAATAGAGAATTAAAGAATACTCAAGATGGATCTGTTATTGAATTACGAGCAGTAAAAAAACAATATACAAGTAAAACTAGAATTTTTGATGCAATAAATAATATTGATTTATCAATTAAAAAAGGTGAGTTTATAGCAATACTAGGTCCATCAGGTTCTGGTAAAACAACATTATTGAATATTATTTCTGGTTTAGATCGTACAACATATGGAGACGTTATTGTTAATAATAAAAACCTTTCATCATTAACTGATAGAGAATTAACAATTTTTAGAAAAAATAATATTGGATTTATTTTTCAATCATATAATTTATTACCTTCATTGAATGTACAAGATAATGTTGAAGTTGGTAGATCATTACAAAAAGATAATAACAAAAGAATGAATACGCAAGAGTTGTTAAATATCCTGGGAATAGGTGATCAAGCCAAAAAAAGAACTTATGAACTTTCAGGTGGTCAACAACAACGTGTTTCAATCGCGAGAGCACTTTCAAAAAACCCATTATTATTAATTTGTGATGAACCAACAGGGGCTTTAGACCAAAAATCTTCTGATGATGTTGTTAAGTTATTTAGAAAAATAAATGCAAAATATAAAACAACAATTATATTAGTTACACACAGTAGTACAGTATCAAAGGTTGCTGATAGAGTTATTCATGTAGTCGATGGGACAATAAAAGAAATTATTGTTCAAAAAGGTAAACAACAAAATAAGGCTAAGGTTTAAATATGAAAAAGATATTTAAAAGTTCTTTTTTCTCATTTTTTGAGAATAAAATGACTATTACACTACTAATGTTAATCATATTTTTGACTACTGCAACATTTACGGTTTTACAATCAACAGTTAACTCATTTACTAGATCATATGATCAAACAATGGTTAAAGGGAAGCTACATGATTTTACTGTTAATGAAAAATATACAATTAATGGGGACTTAAAATTTCATTATACAGGGCAAGATGACCCTAAATTAACTGAATATACTATTACTGCCACCACAAAAGGTGCAGGTTCAACTGGCGATTATGCAAAATATATTAAAGATAATAAAGATGTTACTTTTAATGTTGTTTTTAAAAAAACTGATTCAGATTATCAAATGGCAAAGGATTTTATTGGTGATCCCAAAAAACCCATGCCAAAAGAACTAACAGATAAACTTAATTCTGAAAGCAGTCATATAGAAACATTAATAACTAATAACTTCTCTAAAAAATTTAAAACTGAAGTTAGTGATCGGTATGGACGAGAAATTTATGGTAGAGCCGTAAATTCTTTAGAAGTATCAACATCAAAGGGATATCAATATAAAGTAGTTGATACATTAAATGGAACAAATGATGTTGACAAAACTGTTATTTTTAAAGGAAATAATATTTCCAATACTGAAAAAGTGACAACAATGAACTCTAGGGTTAAAGCATTAATAGCAAAAATTAAAGCAAATCCTAAAAAATATGGGTTAGATGCAATTCCAACCGATAATCTTACATTTACAGTTGATAGTTCAAAAGGGTTCAAATATACAATATCAATAGTAAAACATGCAATAGGGATAATTATTCCACTTAAATCTGCTTATATTACTGATAACTCTTCTTTTCAAGCAGTTGCTTCATCTGAATATGCATCTAAAAACGGTATTGAGTCTTTAGGTAATTCTGGGTTAGAAAGGTTTAAAGCAGATTTTAATAGTTGAGCATCAAAACAAATTTCTGAAGCAACAGAACAAGCAAAGACTGGTATCGCTACAGCAATTGCTGCTCCAGATTATGGTGACTTTTTAAGAAGTAATGATGATGCACTTAAAAAATATCAAAATAATATTATAAATATTGATTCAACCCCATATCTTATAACAGGGATAGGAACTACACCGGATTTTGCGTTTCCAATTATTAATGCTAAAAACCCAGTTCCAAATGCATCTAATCAAGGTATTTTATTTACAAACCATAATGGTTATCAAAGAATTCATGATGGATTTAGATCTAATGAAACAGAAAACTATTTAGCATATAAATTCAATTCAACTGTATCTAAAACAAGACAAAAAGAAATAATGGATGGAATCAACAACATTGCTAGAAATATGATGAGTTGACCTAACAATGTAAATATTGTTTCAAAATATAATGATACTGTAGGAGAAAAAGTAAATATGGCTCCCCAAAGAGTTGCATTTTTAGAAAAACTTGAGAAAACCATTTCAACTGTTACATATGTAACAATTATCGCTCTCATAACATTAACGGGAATTATTACAATTATTACAGTTAAAAGACAAATACGTTCAAAAAGAAAAACAATGGCAACATTAGTGGCTAATGGATATTCAAAAAGCTTTATTGCTTCATCTTTTATGAGTTTGGGAATTATCGTAGCGGCAATACCAGCCATAATTGGTTATATCTTAGGTGTATCATTACAATTCGCATTTATACATGTCTTCGATAATTACTGAACACTACCAGTTTCACAAGTTTCATTTTCTTATATATCATTGCTCGTAACAGCCATTCTACCTATTGTGGCTGTTGGGTTATTAGCTTTTTTCATTGCATTATGAGAACAACGTGGATCATTAACAAACGCTATCCATGGTGTAGAAAGTAAATCGTCATATAAATTAACTGGTTATGTTTCTTCTACATTTTCTTGGTTAAATGTAAGAAATAAAATCTCTTTATCATTATTTACAAACAACCTTTCTAGATCGGTAGCAATTTTATTAGCAAGTGCAACATCAGTTGGTGCAGCAACTGTTTCGATAACAACATTAGGTAAATTTAAGCAAGCACTTAATGCAACGAACGGAAGCACTAATTATGCATTTAAAGTAGATTTAACTACTCCTACTGTTGCTGGTGGTCAATATGAGTTGGGTATATATAAAGATCCAACAAAAATATCTACAACAGGTTCATCTGATGACCAAATTAGTAAATCATTAATAGAAAATTGAAAAACTAATAATGCACCAAGAGTTTGAACTGGGTATGAAGGTTATAGGGGGGGTTCTTCAAGTCCTCAAGATTACATTGGTGATTCAACAAATGATAAATTATTAAAAAGTTCATATTTACATTTAGCAAATGCTGGAGAAGGGGCATTTCCTTTTGCTTGGAAATTATCAAAAACTTTAGAAGATTATTCAAAAGGTGCAGGATACTTAAATCATAAAATTGAAACAAAAGGGTTGATGAATGCCACTATGGGATTTACATCACTAAGTACTAATCCTTGAAATGTTGCTGCAGCTTTAATGCCTAATAATCAACAAAACGAAGCAACAAAAAGGGAAATAAACTTCTTCAAACCATACCGTGATAATCCAAAGGAATTCGATACAAAGCTTTTTGGTGGAAAAGAACCAAAATGAAAAAATGATGTCATGGGAAGCAATAAAATACCTAGCCCTAAAAATGCAACTGTTCCTTTAGGGTTAGCAATTGACAAGGATTTATTTCAATACTATGTAGATCAAATGAATAAAGGGATCAATCCTTATCTAATTTCGTATAACCAAGTATCTGCAGATATAAGTGATGAAGTTTATACTGAGGTTACAGGTATATTCAATAAAGAAAATATAAGTGGTAAGCATGAATCAAAAAAATTATCTATTACAGGAATAAATAATAATTCTAAATACGTAAATTTAAGTAAAAAACAATTTGGTGAATTAAATGAAAAAGTTAAGTCAAATGTAATTCCAGTTATTAGTAATAAATTCTTTGAAGAAAATTATAAGTTAAAAGTTGGAGATGAATTCTCAGTAAACGTTACTAATGACGCAACTAGATATCAAAGAAAATTACATAATGTTGCAGATCCAAAACAAGTCTTTAAAATTATTGATACAGTTAATGCGTATGCAGGAAATGTATTATATGCTTCAAGAGAAAATGCAAATAAAATCTTAAAGTTATCTTCAACTGGATTTAATGGATTATTTTCTAAGTCTAAAAAACCTAGAGCATTAAGTGGAATAAACCTGTATTCTCCATCTGGATTATATATTCCTTATGATAATGTAACTACAAATGGAAAAGATGGTGGACAATTAGTTGGGGATTTACTTGCTAATTATATTAAAGATAGCAAAACAAAACTTAGTCCTGCTAATAGGAAAATACTAAACGATGCTACCATAACAGATAATTCTATTGAATCACTTCAAAAAATAGCTGTAAATGGGAATAGTATAGATTCTGCTGACAACTTTGTTAACTTATATTCATCGTCAGCATATTTAAGTTTAACAACTAATGTTCAGTGAGCGCAAATGAATCAACATACTTTTGATGGGTTGATGAACTTATCTTCAACCCTAATATGAATAGTAGAAGTTATTGTTTTAGCTATTTCAGTAATGTTTATTTTAACAACAGCATCAATGCTAGTTGATTCTAACAAAAAAACTATCGCATCTCTAAAAGTAATGGGATATAGTGATAGAGCAATCAGAAGAATATTATTAAATGCATTTATGCCTGCAATGATAGTTGGAGCATTGTTATCGATTCCATTCACTTTTGCAATTTTAAAAATAATGAAAGTTGCAATAATGTCATTTGGTCAAGTTCTTGTACCATTCTCAATGGTTGGATGAGAAATACCGGTAGCAGCAATATTAATTGTTGGTATATTCGCCGGGATATTCATTCTAAGTATTAGTAAGGTAAAAAATAAGAAAATGCTAGATGCATTTAATGTAGATTAATAAAATTAATCATTTAATATAAGCCCTCCTTTTTAAGGGGGGTTTATGTGTTTTATAAGGCAAATATATTAATAATATTTAGTTAAAGTAACTATTAAAAATGGTATTATTATATATATGAAATTTAGACATTCAGATAAAAATAAAAAGAGTACAAGTAAATCTCATAATAATTTAAAAGGAAAACACTTAAATGAAAGTGTTCCTATTGATTATGATGATGTAACGCATGTAAATGTTAGTGCTTTTACTAATGCAACTGGACTACAATTAGGTAAAGAGCTAGTTAAGTGAGTTTCGATTGGTGCCTTTATGGGTGTTTCTGATGCTATTCCTGGTTACTCTGGTGGAACAACATTAGCATTGGTTGGTGCATTCGATAGATTAATCATGACTGCTAAATCAATCTTTAAACCAGAACCAGGAACTTCAAGATTAAAAGCATTTTTATGAATGATGCCTTTTGCATTGGGATGAATTTCTGGAGTATTTGCTTTTGCTAAAATTACTGAATATTTAGTGGAACATAATTTTGGATTAGAATTAGTATTCGCATTTGCATTATTTGTTATTTTTGCTATTCCTACCTTTTTAAAAAGCGAAAACCCTAGTCTATTTAAAGATCGAGAAAATCCAAAAAAACCACTTGCTCATGGTGTAAAAAAACGTTGAGTATTAGTTGCTGTAGGATTTATAATTATTCTTTCAATGGCGTTATGAGTTTTTCATAAAGGTGGAATAAAATGATCGCACCATCCAAGTGCTACCGCAGGTGGATTTCCTTCATTGGCTCCTGCGGAAAATGTAAAATTTAATTTAACATTTGTTAGTATTTTAACATTATCTTTAACAGCGATATTAGCTGGAGCAATAACAATTATTCCTGGTGGATCTGGTGCGATTATTCAGTTACTATTCGACCAATATAAACATATTCATTGAACTATCATGGCTCATGCTTGAGATAATAAAATTGCATTAGCAATATTTGCTTTTTCTACATTAACGGGAATGGTTATCGCTATATTCTCGCTATCGTGGCTATTAACGCATAAAAGAACATTTTTAGCAGCTTTATCATTTGGTATGTTGCTTGGATCTGTTTTTGCAATATTCCTAGTTCCTGAAACTAAAATATGAGATCATATAACAGAAGGAAAACATATTGTAGGTATATTGTTTGCAAGTATGATTGCCATAGAAAGTGCATTATTAATTCATTATCGTACACGAAGTAAATTACAAGTTGCAAAACTTAATTCAAAAATACTTAATTTACAAGATAATAATAAAAAACTTAGTGGTAGAAAGTAATAGTTTGTATTTATAAAATGCTAAAATTAAAAATAATTATTAAGGGGAATGATGAAGAGAAAACTTTCTGAGCAGCAATTAGTTAGACGTGAAAAAATTAGTAAATTAAAAGAACTAGGAATAGAAGCCTATGCTCCTAATAAAAAACCCAATCACCATACAAGTAATTTAAAAGAACAGTATAATCAATTTTCTAAGGAAGAGCTAGTAGAAAAAAATATTGAAGTATCAATTGCTGGTAGATTAATGGGGAAAAGAGGACCATTCTTATTAATGATGGATAAGTCAGGAAACATGCAAGGTTATTTTAATAAAAAACTATATCCAGAATTAAATAAAGTAGTTAGTTTATTAGATATCGGAGATATTATTTGAGTTAATGGTGAATTAATGAAAACTAATACTGGCGAATTATCAATAAGGGTTAATGATTTGAAGTTATTAACAAAATCACTTTCTCCTTTACCGGAAAAATTTCATAAACTAAAAGATGTTGAATATAGATATCGTAATCGTTTTGTAGATTTAATAATGAACGAAAAATCAAGAGAAATACTTAGAACAAGAGTTAAAATTGTTAGAGCAATAAGAGAGTTCTTTGATAACTTAGGATATCTAGGGGTAGAAACACCAATTTTAGAGCCTATTCTTGGTGGGGCAGCAGCATTACCGTTTGTAACCCATCACAACTCTTTAAAAAGAGATTTTTATCTTCGGATTGCCACAGAATTACCATTAAAAAGATTATTGGTTGGTGGAATGGAAAGAGTTTACGAAATAGGAAGATTATTTAGAAATGAAGGAATTGATACAACTCATAATCCAGAATTTACTACTATTGAATTTTATGAAGCATACTCAGACCTTACTGGAGTAATGAAAAGAACAGAAGATGTTTTCAAACATATAGCTAATATATTGAAGTTAGATAAAATAGTTTATGGTGAACACGAATTTGATATTACAAAACCATTTCGTAAAATAAAAATGGCAAAAGCTATATTTGATATAACAAAAGTTAACTTTGAAGATAAAGATATGGACTTAGAAAAAGCGAAAAAACTTGCAAAAGAATTCAAAATTCATGTAGAACCTTTTTATGAAGTTGGTCATATAATGAATGCATTTTTTGAAGAATATGTTGAAGAAACCTTAATTCAACCAACATTCATTTATGGTCATCCAGTAGAAATATCTCCATTAGCAGCCATTAATCCAAGTGACCATCGTTTTACACAAAGAGCAGAACTTTTTATTAATAAAAGAGAATATGCTAATATGTTTACTGAGTTAAATGATCCAATTGATCAATTGAATAGGTTTGAGGCTCAAGACATTGAAAAAGAAAAAGGTAATGCAGAAGCTAATGAAATTGACATGAACTATGTTGAGGCTTTAGAATACGGAATGCCGCCTGCTGGCGGAGTGGGAATTGGAATCGATAGATTAGTAATGTTATTTACTAATACTCATTCAATTAGGGAAGTTATTATTTTCCCACATATGAAAAGGAAGAAATAATGATTTTCTCATTTGATTTAGATGGAACAATTTTAGATACAAAACATAATATTCATAAGGATAATATAAAAAGCATTAAAAAAGCAAAGGATATGGGTCATATTATAGTTTTTAATAGTGGAAGACCTTATAGTTCTATTATTAAATTTAATAAGGAAAATTTAGTTAACTACATTGTTTCTAATAATGGAGCTACTACTTATTGTGTAGAAAGTAAAAAGTTTATTGATACTAATTTAATATCAAAAAAAGTACTTACAAAAACTTACGATTTAGCTAAAAAAAGAAAGAATTTCTTTTCTGTTAGTTCAACTAAAAGATATTATCACTATGATTTTGCTGATGATGAATCAAATCAATCTGTAGCTATAGAGAAGGATAAAAAAAATATTTATGAAGATCTAAATAAATTTAATAAAGCTATCGATGATGTTAAAAAAATTACACAAGTAACTTTTTCAAACAATAAACCTATTCCTGTTAAAGAATTTGATGAACTAGTTAAAGGGTTTACCGAGGTTAGTCCTGTTCTTTCAAACTTTAGGTTTTTTGATGTAGTTGCAAAAGGTGTTAATAAATATAATGCTCTTAAGAAAATAATGGCAAGAGAAGGGTTTACTAATAATAAGTTAATCACTTTTGGCGATTCTATGAATGATTACGAAATGATAAAATTTGCCGGAAAAGGTTACGCAATGAGTAATGCTTGTGACGAAATAAAAAAAGTCGCAACCAAAATAATTGGTGATCGCGACTCAAACACTATTTCAGTAGAACTAGAAAAACTAATCTAAAGACTTAAATGATAATAATTTTTTAATTTCATCAAAATTAGTTTTTTTTAATGAACATTTTGCAGGAATAATATGAACATGAGTATAAAAAACTTTTTGATGAGAAGAATGATGATTGTTAATAACAAGACTAAATCCATCAACATTTAATTTGTTGATAATTTTTTTTGCAACTTTTTTGGCTTTTAACATCAATATATTATAAACGCTATCATCTATATCTATTAAGTTCTCGGAATACGTTTTAGGTAAAACTAATGAATGACCTGGAGAATTAGGAAAAGCATCTAAAATAACACATATATCTTTATCTTCATAAAGAATATAAGCAGGTATTTCTTTTTTAATTATTTTATGAAAAATTGTTTCTTTAGTCATCAGCTAATAAATTACTAATTCCTTGTAATTTTTTCTTTAATGTATCGTTATAAACATGTAATTTATAACCAAGTGTTCAATAATATTCTCTAGCAGTATCTGTTAAAGAAGTATTTTGCATTGAAATCATCATCATTATATCGTTCATGAAGTCTTTATTTTGCATCATTCCAGATAAATCATATGAGTAATAATATTTATCATCATCATCTTTTTTATGTGTTGATACGTTAGTAATTTGATAAGCAATTGATCTTACTCAGTTTTTACCATCACTAGAGTTTAAAACGGTATTGTCTTTTCCAGGAGCTGTTTGTAGTTGGGTAGCATCATTTGTTATTCCTGCAGAACCTACAAAACCAAATTCTCCATGATTTTCATTTCCTTTAGCACGATCAATATCCGCATCACTTCAATCGAATCCACTTGTATGTTTTCCAAAGGTATCTGATTTAGTAACTAATCCTAAAAAGCCACCAATTTTAGTTAAATCAATTGGTTTACCTGATGTTACTTGATTTAGTTTTTTATATCCGGGAGATTTATCTCCATTCCAATTAACAGCATCTTGATTAGGTATATATTTTGTATTATCAGAACTTCCTTCATTTAGTAAATTATTAATATTACTAAAAGGAGCCACTTTTCTAAGATCAGTACTTTTTTCTATCATGTTATTTCATTCGTCAGTACCATCAGCTGAAGACATAGCGTGAGTATTTGGAATCGACACTTGTCATGCTAATGATGGTTTATTTTCTTGAAGTCATTTTGTTAAAAAGTAGTTATTAGAATCTTGATATTTCTTATCAATATCTGCAGATGATTCCTTAAGGTTGAAATACTTCTTAACTTCAGATTTCTGTTCCAAAAAATATTCAATTGTAATTGTTAACTTATTAACGTCTAATAATAATGTTGGAATATAGTTTTTCATAACGGTATAATCTTTATCATTTTGCCCAAAAGTAAAGTTAGTAGGATCAAATTCTGTAGGATCTAAATAGTTTTTATCAGTAGTATTAGTACTAACTAACCCACTACTTATTCATGTACTGTATTGGGTTGCTCAATATGAACTATCTTGTGTATTTTTTCATTTAACATAATTTTGGAAAATAGGTTTCATAACAGCATCAGCACTTTCTTTGTTGTTTTCTTTGAATCTATCAGTAAGAATGACTCCGTAATAGTAATTTAAAACACCAGTAACAGAATCATTTTTATCGATTACCATATTATTATATTTATTAGCATCAGATGGAGCAGTAGAACAAGCAACCGCTGTCACCAATGAACTTCCTACAACAGATAATGTACCGAAACCTAAAAATACTTTATAGGCTCATCTTTTTTTCTTTAATTTCATTATTAAATATCCTCCGCTTTTACAATAGCTTGATATATAACCTTAATTTCATCATTAGTAAATATTGTTGGGTCAATCAATGGGTTATCACCAGTAACATTAGCATCGTGGTAATCAGATATTCATTTATAAATAGCAGCATTTTTCCCGACTAAACTACCTCTTCTAGAATTCGCGTTTTTTAAAATGCTATTAATTGCATCAACGTCTCCTTGATTAAATTTTGTATCGCTACCTTCTTTTGAATAATTTATTTGACTTGTTAAATATTCTTGAAATGTTTTACCATCAACTTTAAATTTGCTATTTTTCATAAAGCTTTCTAAAGGATAATTAATCATCATTCCTTTTGAAGAAGCATTTGATATCATACTTGAAACATCAAAATGTAATTTCTCTTTTTCGAATGTATTTTTTAAATCATTTTGAATTCTTGCACTAAATGTTGATGGGTCAGTACCTCAATCCTTTGTTGTACTAGAATAATTAGTATTTGGATCAAAAGGATTTAAAGGTTTTACTGTAACAAAATCCATACCTTCAGAAGAAATTAAAACATATGTATTATTTTTATTACCAGTAGAATCAACATTCACTCTATAAGTTAAACTTCTACCTTTTCCAGCATCGCTAAATACATCTCTTAATGTTGCTCCAATAGATGAAATTTGTGTATCGGTAAGTTTATCCATATCAGAACTAACAAGTGGTTTATGAGCAGTAGGATAACCAAGAAGTTCTCTAATCTTATCAGTAAGAATATTAAATAATCCATTATTTCCTGTAGAACTAGGATTTTTTAAATCACCAAGTTTAGGTAGATTTGCATAATCTTTACCCAAACCGTTAACTAACCCGATACCAAATCCAGGTTTAATATTTTGATTAATTTCTTCAGCAAAAATATTACCTAAAACACCAGAACCATCACCATCACTACCATTATTTGCATATGCAGTCATATATTTTGATCTTTGAGAAATTGAACTAATTGAATCATCAGTAGAAGTTAAATTCATCCCTTTATCAAATAATCCTTTAGCAACAGAAATGTTATTCCCTACTGTAGAATATAATTTTTTTAATGTATCTTTAGTTACGGTTCATTGGTCTCCACCAGTAGCTCCTTGCTTAAAGTCAAGAAGTCAATGAGAAACAAATTCAGGATGACTATTTAATTCTTTGTTTGTAGAATTGTTATAGGCATTTAAAATATCGAATGGGTTTTTTGCAGCGTCATTAAAACTTTTTGTAATCATAACTTCTAAATTACTATTATCATTTTTTAAATAACTATTGTAGTTATGGTATTCTTTTAAGTAAGATAAATTTGTTCGATCAGCTTTTGTATATTTTGTGTGAGCATCCTTATCATCAGTAATTTGTAATTGAAATCTTCTTAATGCATCGCTTTTAATAGTTTCAGCCATTTTATTTTCAACTGCTTGATCTTCTGATTGAGCATGGTAAGTAGTTAATAAATGCTCAGTTCAAAATTTTTCTCATTTATCACGATATGTTTGTTGATAACTTTTCTTTTCATCATCAAAGAACTTCTGAGCATTATCTTTTTGTTTAGATAAAGTATCTAGTTTAAGTGATTTATCTTGCATTTTTTTAGAATAATCTTCACTTGCTTTTTGTTCGTCTGTATAAAGGAATTTATATAATTGATTTTGAGCACTTGTAAATTCTTCAGAACTTGTTGTATTTTTTTTCGCAATATTCTTTAAAAATGCAGCCATTTGCTCATTATGTTTATTGCCATTTTCGTCAGTTACAGAAAATACTAGAGGATTTCCGTTTTTATCTTTTTTAACAGTTGATCCTGCACCACATGAAGCAACTAAACCAACAATAGAAAGAACACTAAAAGCACCAATTCCTGTTTGTCTAATTTTTTTTCATTTTGTTCTTTTTTTCATAAAAACTCCTTATATTGATTACATAATATATATAAAAATAATATTTATTATACTATAACTATTATCTATTTTTAAATAAACAAATTAATTAGTAATTAAAAAAGTAAAATAAGAATATGGAAAATAAAAAAAATTTTGAACTTTTTAAAAAACTAATTGATATTTTGACAGAAAATAATATTTGATATGTTGTCGATTGTGGAACATTGTTGGGGACAATAAGAGAAAATGGACCAATCGCTTGAGACGATGATTTTGATATTTTGATGACTCCTGAGTCATATGAAAAACTAAAAAAATTATATCCACAAAATTGTTTGGATGGAACTACAAGTAAAAAGTATCCATTAATATATCCGAAATTTGTTCCCTCTATAAAAGAAGAAGACTTTTTATCATCGCCTATCTTTATAGATATTTTCTTACTTGTACCAACAACACATTCAAAAATTTATAAGTTTAGATCATTAAAAAATAAAATATGTTTTGTAAGTGAAACACTACATAGAACTTGAAGACCATATGTATGATATATGTGAATTGCATGAGTACTAACATTGGGTATTTTTTGAGTATTTAAAACTAAGGCAACACATGAAGATGTAATAAAGAAAATGAGGGATGATAGTCCTGAATGTTATTATATGGTTGATAATCCAGTAGAAGCAGCATCAAAAAATACTATTGAAAAATTTAGTTATAAAAGAATGGGTCGTATTTTCAGTGATGTTATGGTAATGGTACCCGCTGAATATCCAGAAATGCTTGCTAATCGCTATGGAAATTTATATATGATTCCAGATAAATCTGTTAAACCATTTATTCACGTTAATGCAGTTTCAATAAAAAAAGATAACTATAGAAGTAAATAAGAGTTATTTAATTTTGTTTGCTTTTTATCTTATAATTACTAAATGGCTAGAAAAGAGAAATTAAACAACCCTTTATATAAAAATGATGATCTTCATGCTGACTTAGATAAGAATGAAGAAATTTATTCATTATCTAACGAAGAGTTAAAACGAAGAAAAAAAATTATTAAAAATAATCAACTTATTCTTGAAGAAGAAAAAACTAAAGCTGTAAACGCTTTAGAAAAACTATTTGAAGATAGTGATGATGGAAAAAATAAAGATAAACCATGAACTGAAAAAAGCTATTTTTGATTTATCTTACAAGTAGATAATATTAGAAGTATTTCTGAGCTTCATAGCTTTTTAGATGAATTTGAGCTTGGTGAAATCTTAAAATAATTATGAAAAAACAAGATGAAATAATTAACCATTTAAAGAAATTTTCATTTAAATGAATTATTCCAATATATGGAGTTTTCATTTACTGAAAGCACAAAAGTAATTTTTTTAATGATAATAAAATATTAGTAAAAAGAAGTGGTCAAATGACTCCGACTGATAGAAAATATGTTTTATTAGAAACATCATCAGCAGATTTTTATGTTACACCAGAATATAAAACTATTTTTAATTTTAGAAAAAAACTTATGATATATACATTATTTATTCCATATTTTGTTCTTTTTTTAATTATGATTATTTTTAATTATCAACCAATAACTGATTTAATTATTTGATCTTTTGTTTTAAACAAGAGCAAGAAAGAAAACAAGGGATAAAACAGTTGTTAAGGAACCGACAATAATAAATGCCCACAATCTAAATCTATTTTTAATCTTTAAAGCACCTTTATTATTCAATTCATGGTTTTTTTGTTTCGCTTGTATCTTTGCGTTAACTTGTTCATTTGCATATACTAATGACAACATAGTTCCTGAAATAAATATTGGAACAATATAATTTCATAATCTATTCAATGCGGTAAATCCTAACGATCCATCAGGAAGGTCTTTGAATATGTTTTTATATATCTCACTAGTCATTCATTCTGTAGTGCCAGAACCACCAGGTGTAGGAATCATGTTATTGGCTATTCTAACAACGTTTTGACCAGTTATAAATTTCAAGTAATTAAGACCCCCAGCCATACCATGACCAGAACTTGCAGTGGAAACAACTTTTCCTGTAAAGAACATTGTAGAAACGGCAATTGGAATCATTTCATATCCTAATAACTCAAGTAAATAACCTTTATGGTGTCAAAGTTTATTCATCCCAGTTCGAAGACCTTTCATTTCATAAAGGTATTTCCCTTGTATTGCTTCAGGATCCTTAATAACTCCAATTCATTCTAGTAATAATGTTGAATTTCTTACTATAAATCAATGCATTTTTTTAGAAAAGGTTAATAGTGCAATCATGAATGTTGCGAATAAATCAAACAATAATCCAAATAATGTTAAGACAAGAATTAATGTAGTTCCAATACTGTCATCAAAAAATACATCTTTAAAAAAGTAAAATGAAAGAGGTAAGAAGAAAATTGTTCTGATTGCTAAACTAGCTTGATAAAGTAGTGAAGACATAAAATACGTGGACATAATTTCTGATCTTGCATAACCCTTTTTCCGCATATATCAATAGGACGCAATTGCGCCACCAGTAGCAAAAGGAGTAATTGCAGAAATACAAATTGAAAGATAGGCCGCAATCCAAGCATGTCGGATTTTAATTTTATGATTAAGTAGTTTCATTGCTCTAACAGTGTAAATAGCAGAAATTGTTGGTGGAAAGAAAATAGAAAAGATAATCAACATAGCTAACCACGATTTATTACCGTTTTTCATTTCTTGCCAAACAGTTGTAAAAATAGCGGTTGGGTGATTGCCATTTTTATCATAAAGAGAAAAAAGTAAAATAACAAAAATTGCTAATAAGATAGCTGCAAAAATCATATATTTTGACATTTTCTTAATTGAAATCTTACTTGTTTCTGGATCTTCAATAAATTCTACAATATTGTTTTTAATACATTTTTCAAAAATAATATTATCGTTCATTGTTTTGGCACATAAATTAATATATATTTTAATTTTTGGTTCTGTTCCAGATGGTCTAATAGCTACTCATCCTTTTTTATCTGCAAAAAATAATTTCAATAAGTTTTGAGGCGCAAATCCATTATAGCCATTTCTATAATCTTCAATTTTAACTATCTTTGTCCCACCTAGTTCTTTAATGTTTGAAAGACGAATCAATACTTTGTTTAGTGTTGCTTCACTCATTTTTAAACTATAAGGAAGACTACGATGATGACCATATGTTTTATGAAGTTTTTTTAACTCTTGATAAAATCCACTATTTTGAGTTTTATAATAATTAGCAGCTTCAACTAATCCCAATGCACATTGAATTGAATCTTTATCTCGACAAATTTCAGGGTTTAATAAAAACCCAAATGATTCCTCAAATGCGAACAAGAAATTCTTAGGATTCTTTTTCTCAATTAATGCAGCAATATTTTTAAATCCGACATGAGTATAAAAAACATTTATATTAAATTTCTCAGCAATTTTATCAACTAAATCCCCAGAAACAACTGACTTAACAATATATGCATTAATCGGAATTTTATTTCTTTTTTTAAGTTCTGTTAAAAGATAGTTTAAATATAAAGCGGCTGTTTGGTTTCCATCAAGATATTTATATCTTTTTTTATATCTTGCAACAACACCAATTCTATCTGCATCTGGATCTGTAGAAATAACTAAATCTGCTTTTTTACGACGTGCTAAACTAACTCCTTTTTTGAAGGCTCTTGGATCTTCTGGATTTGGAGTCAATGTATGAGAAAAATTAGGATCAGGTGTCATTTGTGATTTAACTTCGTAATAAGTAATACCCATTTTTTGTAATATTCTTGGTATTAATATTCGGCTAGTTCCATGTTGTGGAGTGAAAACAACTTTTACTTTTTTACTGTCTTTAGGACGTAGTTGTAATTTAAGAATCTCATGAACATAACGATCAGATAATTTTCTATTAATATAAAGTATTTTTGCATTTTTTTTAAAAGGAATATTTAATAAATCAAGAGAATTCATCCTTTTAGAAATTTTTTCTGTTTCAAGGGGTAATAACTGAGAACCTTTATCGTTGTAAACTTTAAATCCATTATATTCTTTTGGATTATGACTTGCAGTAATAATAGCACCACCAACAAGTTTCATTTGTCTAATTGTGTAGGAAACAAAAGGTGTTGGTTGCAATTCATTATTATCATAAAGGTAAACTTTAATTCCCAATGCTGCCAATACTTGTGCAGTACGAACAGAAAACTCTTTAGAATTATGTCTATTATCATGACCAATAACAACACCTCTAGTTTTGCAATCTGAATATTGTTTAAGTAAGTATTCACCATAAGCATATGCAGCAGCAGAGATTGTATGAACATTCATTTGTGAAGGAGTTAGGCCCATTGTGCCCCTAATTCCTGCAGTACCAAACTCTAGCTTTGTATTGAAACGTGCTTTTATCTCTTTTTGCTTCATTCTTTTAAGAGATTTGGTATCACGTTCATTAGTGCTAGGGTGATCTAATCAGTTTTTATAAATTTTTTTATAATCTATTTCTACCATAATATAAAAGTTATTTTACTATAAATGTCTATTAGTAAAGTTATTAATACATATTAATGTATAAATCTTAGTACAAGAAGCTAATTCCTTACTAAATAATTTATAATTTAAAAATGCTAAAAATTGGAGAAATAGTTTCTTGTGAAGTTGTTAAAATTCAAAAAACATACTTTTTAATTACAACAAATAACGATAATCAAAAGTGATTAGGCTTAATTAATATATCAAATATTTCAGATTATTTTATTTCTGATATTAATCAATATTTTAAAGTAGGTCAAAAAGTGTATTTAAAGATAATTGAAATAAACAGTCAAGAGCGAAAATTAAAACTAAATTTTAAAAGTATTAATCCGCTTTTTCAAAGAAATCCATTTGGACGGGCAATAAAAGAAACCAAAAAAGGTTTTAGCTCATTATTATTAGCAAATAACATGATCGTAAAAGGGGAAGTATGATAGAACTAAATTTAATGAACGCAGTAGAAAAAAGTAAAATACTGAAACATCAAGAAAAGGTTGCAACCATAAGTTTAAAGATGAGTAACTATGAATTAGAAGGTAATGACTTTCTTGGGTGAGTAGACTTACCAAGTAATCAAGACAAATCACAATTAAAAAAAATGGAAAATATTGCTAATAAACTAAAAGATAGAGAAATAGAAGTTTTACTAGTTATTGGAATAGGTGGTTCTTATCTTGGCGCAAAAGCAGGGAATGATTTCCTAACTGGTTTGATCACAAAACCACCAGGACTTGAGTTGATTTTTGCAGGTGAAAGCGTTTCTGGAACTGATACTGCAGAAAAACTAGCTTACATTGCAAATAAAAAATTTGCTATCAATGTTATTTCTAAATCAGGTAAAACAGTTGAACCAGCATTGGCGTTTAGACTTTTCTATAGTTTATTAGAAAAACAAGTAGGTAAAGATAATGTTGATGAATTAATTTTTGTTACAACAGATGCCAATAAAGGTGACTTATTAAAACAAGCAAGACAAAAAAACTGAACTACATTTGTTATTCCAGATAATGTTGGTGGTAGATTTTCTGTTTTAACTCCAGCTGGATTATTTCCTTTAATATGTGCGGGATTTAAAGTTAGGGAAATATTAGAAGGTGCACGTGAAGGAAAAAAACTTTACTCAACACCAAACTTAGAACAAAATCATGCTTATCAATATGCTGTCGCTCGTTACATTCTTGGTCAAACATATACAAATGAACTATTTGTTTCTTATGAACCAAAATTTGCTAACTTTGCCGAGTGATGGAAACAACTATTTGGAGAATCAGAAGGAAAGTTAAATAGAGGTTTATTCCCTGCGTCAGCTATTTTTTCAAGAGATCTACATTCACTTGGGCAGTATATTCAAGAAGGAAATAAGAACTTATTTGAAACAGTTTTAACAATTGAGCAACCATCAATAGATATTAAATTATTTAATGTTGATGACAATATTGATGATTTAAACTTTTTATCAAATAAAACATTGCACAATATTAATCAAATATTTTTTGATAGTGTTACAAAAGCGCATGTTGGAATAGGAAAGGTTCCTAATATAGGTATTGAAATTGAAACAGATGATGAATACCATTTCGGATTACTTATTTATTTCTTTCAAAAAGCAGTAGCAATGTCTGCATACCTTATTGGAGTTAATCCATTTAGTCAACCGGGTGTTGAAGTTTATAAAACTAATATGATAAAAGCACTTGATTTATTAAGAGAAAAAAATGATTCAAACTTCTAAAAAAATAAGAACAAGATATGCTCCAAGCCCAACTGGCTTTTTACATATTGGCGGTGCTAGAACTGCCTTGTTTTGTTATTTATATGCCAAAAAAATGGATGGAGACTTCATTGTTAGAATCGAAGACACAGACACTTTAAGGAATATTGAAGCCGGAGAAAAATCACAATTAGAAAACTTAAGATGACTTGGGGTAATTCCTGATGAAACAACAGATAAAGTAAATAATAAATATGCACCTTATCGTCAATCAGAAAGAAAAGAAATTTATACAAAATATTTAAATAAATTAATTGAAGATGGTATAGCATACTATAGTTATGATAATGGTGATGAGGTTTTAAAGCAAAAACAAGAACAAGAAAAAAATGGTAAATTCTCATTTCGTTATGACCGTAACTGATTAAAAATTTCTGATCAAGAAAAAGAAAAAAGAGTAAAAAATAAAGAGTTTTCAATTAGAATAAAAGTTCCTAAAAACAAAATCTATAAGTGAAAAGACATTGTTAGAGGTGAAATTGAAATTAACAGTGATGAAATAAGTGAGTTTGTTATATATAAATCAAGCGGCATTCCAACATATAACTTTGCAAATGTTATTGATGATCACTTAATGGATATTACTCATGTTTTCAGAGGTGAAGAACATATTTCTAATACTCCAAAACAGCTTTTACTTTATAAAATTTTTGGTTGAGAACCACCAAAATTTGGACATTTAACTATTATTACTAATAGTGAAGGAAAAAAACTATCAAAACGAGATAAAAATACCACACAGTTTATTGAACAATATCGTGAAGATAAATATGTTCCTCACAGTGTTTTTAACTTCTTAACTTTATTAGGTTGAACTTCTAAAGATGCAAAAGAAATAATGCCAAAAGAAGAGTTAATCAAAAAATTCATTCTTTCTAGATTAAGTAATTCACCATCAAAATTTGATACAAAAAAATTAGAGTGAATAGCGACAAAATACTTTAGAAAATTATCAATAGAAGAATTAAGAGATTATTGCTTGCCTTTTATTAAAGAAAATATCACAAATAAGTCTAATGAATGAGTTGATATGTTATTAAAAACTTTTCAACCACAAATGCATTGCGGTAAAAATATCATAAAGTTATCTTCAGTATTTTTTGATAATAAACAATTAACAACTAATGACAATGATTATTTAAAGGAACATAAAACAACAATTAATGTATTTTTAAAAGAATTAAATAGTTTATCATTTGAAGTAAATGATATAAAATTAGCTATTAAAAATACTCAAAAAATAACTAATAAAAAAGGTAAAGACTTATTTATGCCAATAAGAATGGCTACTACACTTGAAAGCCATGGCCCTGATCTTGCTACTACTATTTATTTATTAGGAAATAAAAAAATTAAAGAAAGGTTATTAATATGAACAAATTAATTACATTTAAATCAGTTGTTAAACAAGAAGGTGAGAAAGAAAAAATCATAAAATTCTCAGCTAAATTAAAAGAATCGAAGTTTGGAATGTTTAGAGTTTTTGAGTTTATGGAACCAAGTAATAACATTATGAATAGAATTGAAATTGCAAAAAATGAAGTAAATATATTTGCAGGTGCTAGTTCTATTAATTTAAAATTAAAAGAAGGAATAGCTATTCAATATCAAACAGCTAATGGGTTGTTGTTATTAGATTCTTATCTTTATTCTCTTAAAGAAAAAATAGATAAAATTAATTTTGAATACTCATTATCTTATAATAAAAAGGAAATAGGAAAATACCATATATTTTTGGAGATAAAAAATGAAACAACAAATAACCAAAGCTCTTAACAATGCTTTAATTAAAATGGAAGTAACTGATTTTATTGTTGAGGTCAATAGCTCAGAACATGCTGATTATGCAACCAACATTGCATTTACATTAACTAAAAACTTAAAGAAACCCCCAATGGTTATTGCCGCTGAAATTATTAGTAACATTGAAGATAATGATTTCTTAGAATTTACAGTTTCCAAACCCGGATTTATTAACATCGATATTAATGATGAAAAAAAATTAGAAATTATTAATAATATTTTCTTTAATAAAAAACCACTTTTTGAAAAACATAAGTGAAATAAAAAGTATATTAATGTTGAATATGTTTCAGCAAACCCAACTGGGTACTTACATCTTGGTCATGCAAGAAATGCTGCTTACGGATCTACGCTAGCAAATATCTTGGAATATAATGGATATAAAGTGGATCGTGAGTATTATGTTAATAATGCTGGTAATCAAATGAATAACCTAGGAAAAAGTTTATTTTTAAGATATCAAGAACTTCATGGGAAAGATATTCAAGAAAGTGATTTTGAAGGTTTGTATATTGGTAAAGATATTATTGATTGTGCAAAAGTTTTAACAGAAAAAGATGGTGACAAACATATTAATAAACAATATGAAGATATTGCTAATTACTTAATTAAATTTGGAGAAAACTGGTTTATTAGTATTATTATGAAACAACTTAGTGATTTTAAAGCAACTTTCGATATTACATACTTAGAATCAACTTTATACATTAAAAAAGAAACCATTGGAGATGTGGTTAAAGCTATTAAAAATACTTATGAAAAAGATGGTGCTTTATGATTTGCAGCAACAAAATACGGCGATGATAAAGATCGTGTTTTATATAAAAGTAATGGCAATATGACATATTTTGTATCTGACATTGCTTATCACAAAATCAAAGCGGAAAGAAGAGACTATGAATCTTTAATTAATGTTTGAGGTGCTGACCATTTCGGTTATATAGCTAGAGTAAAAGCCAGTATGGAAGCCTTAGGATTAAAAAAAGATTTACTAAAAATAGAAACTATTCAAATGGTTAAAGTTATTAAACAAGGTAAGAACTTGAAGATGTCAAAAAGAATGGGAACAGCTATTACAATGAAAGACTTAATTAAAGAGGTTGGAGTAGATGCTGCAAGATATTATTTAACACAAAAAACCAATAACTCAAGTGTAGTTTTTAATGTTGATTTAGCAAAAAGTAAGACACAAGATAATCAAGTATTTTATATTCAATATGCACATGCAAGAGCCAACCAACTATATAATAAATTAATTAGTAAAAATATTGCTCCTGAGAAATTGCATACTGTTAATAAGAATAATGAATCTATGGAATTGATCAATCACATTCTTCAATTCAATGATTTAATTAATGATATTTGCGAAAATCATTTAATACATTTACTAAATTTTTATTTGTTTAATTTGGCCAAAAAATTCCATTCATACTATAATAACAAAAGAATTATAGATAGCCCTAACGCAGGAGAACATCTTTTATTAGTGAGACTAACTCAAGAATTGCTCGGAGTAATTTTAAAACTTCTGGGAATTTCTGCTCCAAATAAAATGTAAAACTATTTAATTCTTTATTATAATTATTTAAGGAGACTAAAATGACTAAAACAATGTTAGAAATTGCTTTTGATATGTTAGAAGAAAACAAAGAGGTAGAGTTTAATGATTTGTGAGATCACGTAAAAGAAAGTGCTACCATTTTAGAAGATATGGCAGATCACAACAAAAGATATCAAGATAAACAAAAATCTACTTTTTATAAATTGCTAGTTTTAGATGGAAGATTTATTAGAACAATCGATACAAAGTGAACATTGATTAAAAGTCAACCTCTTGCAAGTTTGAAAAAGATGAAGGCATTTTATGCAAAAGAGGAGATCAAAGAATAATGAAGTTAGTTAATGCAAAAGAAATGGTTGCTAAAGCATATAAAAATAGATATGCAATTGCTCACGTTAATATAAATAATTTAGAATGAGCTAAATGTATTTTAGAAGTGGTTCAAGAAACTAATTCACCAGTTATTATTGGTACTTCTGAAGGTGCAATGAAATATATGGGTGGTATTAAAACTATCGTTGGTATGGTTGAAGGTTTAATGGAAGAACTAAATATTACTGTACCTGTTGCGTTACATTTAGACCATGGTTCATATGAAACCGCTCTTGAATGTATTGAAAGACCTGGATATACTTCAGTTATGTTTGATGGTTCTCACTTACCATTTGATGATAACTATAAAAAATCAATTAATGTTGTTAAAGCTGCTAAAGAAAAAGATATTTCTGTTGAAGTAGAAATTGGAACAATTGGTGGAGAAGAAGATGGTATTGTTGGTAATGGAGAATTAGCAGATCCAAAAGAAGCAATAAAAATGAAAGATCTTGGCATCGATTTTCTAGCTGCAGGAATCGGTAATATTCATGGACCTTATCCAAATAATTGAAAAGGTTTATCTTTTAAAACATTAAGAGGATTATCAAGAGCAGCAAAAATTCCTTATGTTTTACATGGTGGATCAGGAATTCCTCTTGACCAAGTAAAAATGGCTATTTCTTTAGGAGTATCAAAAGTTAATATTAATACTGAACTTCAAATTGCGTTTGCAATTGGTGTTCGTAACTATATTGAAAAAAATATGGACCGTAAAGATAAAGGGTTTGATCCTCGTAAATTATTATCATATGGTGTTGCCAATATGAAAGATACAGTTAAACGTAAATTAGAAGATTTTGGT
Organism: Cyathermia naticoides; assembly: GCA_033042655.1. Lineage (NCBI taxonomy): Eukaryota > Metazoa > Mollusca > Gastropoda > Neomphalida > Neomphalidae > Cyathermia > Cyathermia naticoides. The sequence goes on from JAUTWP010111051.1 coordinate 184,582, forward strand.
TCACTTGGTAAAGCATAAGTAATTTAATTTAATTAATCACACTTTACTTTTATGTGATAAAAGCAAAAACCCATTATTATTTATAGTAAATGGTAAAATATAGCAACATTAATAAACATTAATAGGAGACAATTATGGCGAAAAAAGGTATTCATCCTAATTATTATCAAGCAACAATCACTAATATTACTACTGGTGAAAAAATGGTTGTTGGATCAACAAGAAAAGAAATGAATGTAGATGTATTCTTAAAAGATCATCCATTTATGACTGGTAGAGCAACTTCTGGTAAAGCTGACGGTCGTGTTGAAAAATTCAATAAAAAATTTGCAAAATTTAGTAAATAATTATATTAACTTTTATTTTAAATAAAGTGTACTTTTCATAAGGTACATTTTATTTTTTTAATATACTTATAACAATAAAAAAACAAGTATTTCTACTTGTTAATCATCTTTATAAATAATTTATTTCTAGTTTGAAATATATGTTAAATCATGATTACTACCATCTGAATTAAAATTAAGTTGATCATGATTTTCATCTTGGCCATTTAAGATACCGCCAATAAATTCTAAAGAAAACATATAAAGTTCTTCTGCAGTAATGGGTTTAGAAGCATCTTTTTTCTTAATTTTATTATCACTTAATTGTAAATTATTAGAAGATAGAAGTTTATTAATTTTATCAGAACTAGTTACTCTTTCATTAATGTATCCCGCATCTGGAACAACAGTTTGGCCTGGGCTATTAAGTGTTAAATGTTCACTAAAACTCATATTCTTTGTAAAGATTATTTCACTAGTATCACCATTATAAATGGTAATGCCTAAAGAAGAAATTGTTCCTGTACCATTATTATCATTCAATTTATTAATTAATGTTTTAAAAATATCTTTATCTTCGTTAGCGCTAGTAAGTTTTCCACCTACATTTTTAAGTTGATCAATAGTTATTACTAATCCTCTAGCAAATACTGCATCATCTTTTTTTGTTTTTTTAGTTGCAAAGTTTCAACTTCCTTCTTTTTTATCTAAAGTAAATCCATTACTTTTACTTGTTGCTCCTACATAAAATTGTAGTCCCTCTACTTTAGAAGCAATAGCCATTCTTATCATATATGCTACTTTTATTTCTTTAACTGGTTTCTTATCATCTATTCTTGAAAGTGAGTTATTAACAACTTGTAAGTTTGTAGAAGAATCTAAGTAATTATCATTTATAACTTTATTAGAGGTATCTCCATTAACATAGAAGTTATCTGTCCCAAAAACAAATTTATCTGCATTACTAAGTTTAGTTTTACCGTCTTTACTCTTAATTCCATCAAATTTAATTTCCTTAATGAACTTACCATCATTTAGCATATCGGTAATATTTTTTACAGTACCATCAAATGAAGGAACCTTATTAGTAAAATCCCCAATTAACTCATTAATCTTTATTCCCTTTACTTCTTCTGTTATTTCATTTGTTGAACCACAAGCTACTACTCCGATTGTTGGGGCAATAATAGTTGCAACTGCTCCAAGTCCAAATATTAATTTTTTCATCATTTACTCCTATATAGTATTATGTAAATTATATTTATTTTAATGTATTTAAAACAATAAAAGCAAACATAATTGCTTGCTTTTTTATTAAATATATTATTTATTTGTATTAATTATTATTTGTAACTATAAGTTAAATCAGAAGCTTCGCCGTTACTAAAATTAAGTTGACCAATTTCAGAATCTGGATGATTTAATACCGCGCCAATAAGTTCTAAAGAAAACATATAAAGACTACTATTACCAGGCTCTACTGCTTTATCTTGTTTTATTATTGTATTATCAGGACCAAATTCTAAATGAGATCTATTTAAAAGAGCTTCAATATTTGTGCCTTCTCCACCCTTGATCTCATTGCTTGTTGGACTTTTTAATCTAAGAACATCAGCAGCAAATGAAATGTTTTTGTGTATTACAGATATATTTCTTGATTGATCATATATAGTAACCGCTAAAGAAGAAATTCCTGTTGTGTTTACTTTTTTTGTCATAAATTTAATAATATCTTGAGATATGTTTTGGGTAGAAAATTTGCCACCTTTATTTTCGACTTGGTTAATCGACATTGTTAAACCTCTAGCCATAATAGCATTATCAGATAATGGGTTTTCAGTAAAGTTTCAACTACCTTCACCATGGTTTAAAATAAAACCATCATCTTTACTTGCTACACCTGTATAAAGTTGAAATCCTTCTACTTTAGAAGCAATTGCCATTCTTAATAAATATGCAACATCTTTTTCAGTTACTTTTTTTGTTTTATCATCTATTGTTAATGATCCATTAGTAACAGTTAAGTTATATTTAGATAAATAAGAAGTGTTTTCTATTTTAGATTTTGAATCACCATTAACAAAAAACTTATCACTTTTAAACGTGAATGTACCACTTGATTTATCAAGCTTAGTTTTACCATCATTACCTAAAATACCATCAAACTTAATTGCATTAATTTTTTTGCCATCATTTACCATGGTTGTAATATTCTTAACCGCTCCATTAAAAGAAGGTACTTTACTTCCGAAGTTACTTGCTAATTCAGCAATACTCATCCCCTTAACTTCAACCCCATCAATTTTTTTATTATTATCATTATCTGTACTTCCACAAGCAACAACGCCGATAGCGGGAGCTACAACTGTTGCTATTGTTCCCATTCCAAATATAATTTTATTTATTTTTTTCATTTTTTATTCTCCTATTTAATTTTTGTAATATATTATAGTTTTTAAGATTTAGTATAAATTAAATCATTAGGTGAGTTATTTCCACTAAATTTAAGTGTACCGGTTTCAGGAGTGTTTAATATTCCTCCAATTACTGACAAATACATCATATGAATGTCTTGTTTAGTAACTTTTCCGCCATCTTTGTGACGCACCCCTGGTAAACTATCTTTTGTATTTCATACTAAATTATTTGCTTCTAACATAGGGTTTTGTGGATCTGTTTTTACTGCTGCCAGTTTATTAAATTGATCTCCTGTTATGGCGCTTTTAATCTGAGTTTTATCATTAAATACTATGGCATTTCTTAATATAATTTTACCTTTTGCAGTATCGTAAATAACAACTTGCATAGCGGGAATTATATCATCTTTAGTATTTAACGTATCAACTAAGTATTTAACATAATCATTATTTTCCACAATATTATTATATTTTCCATTAGCATTTTTAAGCTCGTCCATGCTCATTACCAGCCCTCTTCCAATAGCTGATCCCATTTTCGATTTCTCATTTTTACTACCTAAAAAGGCTCATTGTTGTGTTGGACCACCAATTCAGTAATATTGAAATCCTTTAACTGTAGAAGCTACAGCCATTCTCAACATATACTCAATATTTAATACAGTTGTTTTACCTTTTTTAATTAATGCGCCATTTTCTACTGCTAAGTTATTAGTAGCTAGAAAGTTTTTATCTTCTATAGGATTAGTTCTACTTACATTATCGCCATTAACATAAAATTTATCCTTTTTAAAATCGAATTTTACATTTTCTTTCATAACTGGTTTATCAGGATCAAGCGGATCATCGCATTCAATTTTTTTAAAGTTTAGTGCGTTAATAGTTTTTTTATCATCTAAGTTTTTAAGAATTAATTTTGCTGCATTAGTTATTTCTTTAGAAGCCCCTTTAGTAAAATCTTTACCTAAATCCTCAGTATTTAGTTTATCAACTTGTAATGTATTACCATCTTCATCTGTATTACCACAAGCTACAATTCCAATTGATGGTGCGATAACAGTTGCTATTGTACCAACTCCAAATATAATTTTCTTCATTTTCTTCATTTTTATTCTCTCCTTTTTATTAATTATATATTTATATTATTTTTCAATTACTTATTTTTTTAAAATATTTTAGTGAAATAAAAAAAGCAAACATAATTGCTTGCCCTTTTAAAAGAGTGGTTAATATTAAATTTATTCACCATAGATTATTTTTTTGGCAGGATCATTTCCTTGATAGTCACGGAAATTAAAGTTGTGTATATTTTTTTTATCAGGACGTGGAACACCCGAATCTAATTGGCCACCGATAGCAGATAAGATTAATTTATAAACATTATCTTCTGTAACATTATTAGTAGATTTTTCTAACAATAATAAATCGTTTGGCATATTCATTTCAACTGAACTTACAGGAGGTTTATCTGAACCTTCAAATTTCATATTAATACCAACCAACTCATTATATAGTGTTGATCAATTAATAAATTTATTATATTTTAAATTAGGCATTGATACAATTTGGTTTACTGGGATGTTTGGATCATACATTTTAAATATTTTAAAATTATTTAATTTAATAAAACCATTCAAAACCATTATATTTTCTGTCGAATCATAAATAGTCATCGGAATGCCAGAAATTTTATTTCCAGAGTTTATATAATTTGTTAATTTATTTATATAAGGTATTTTTTTCTTAACTTCATCACTAGGAGTCGTGCTACCAATCCTATTTTTTTTATCATCATGATTAGGAACAACCTCATCCATTAAAGCAACAAACCCCCTTGCTCAAGTTGCATCATCTGAATTTGGTTTACGTGTATAGTTTCAACTTTCGGCATCAGCATCTTTAATAAACCCACTATCATTATTTTTTAAGGTTTTCCCTTGATAAAATTCAAGACCATTAACTTTAGAAGCAATCGCAACTCTTAGCATTTCTCTTATGTTTTCCGGAGTTGTAATTCCAATTCTTTTTAATGAACCAGTAGTTGGGTCTAATTTTAGATTATGGTTTTTTAAAAAGTCTTTATCTACAAGGTTATTTTTAATGTTTCCATTAACATAAAAAACATCTTGTTTAAAGTTAAATACACTTAGTTCAGGTAAAATTTCTTTTCTTGAACCATCACCATTTACTTCATAAAGGGTAAATTTAAAACTTAAAGTTTTTGGATTAGAACTACTAATGTTTTTAAAAATTTTATCTGCAGTATCGTTTAAAACAGTTGGACTATTCTTGATTAAATCCATAACATTTAACCCGAATTTGATTTCATTATCTGATGATGTACCACAAGAAGTGATGGGTGTAATAAAACTAGAAACACTTACAGCAACTCCTAATCCAGTTCCAATTTTTTTAATAATGGATATTTTTTTTTTCATATTTATTCCTAATATTTACAATAAATTATAATGAAAATAATATAATTTTATTTAAATGTTTTTAAGTAAAATAAATACATTTTTCCATTTTTTTACATAAATAATATATTATAAATATAGAGATAATTATGATAATATGTTTAATAATTTTTTAAAAAATAATTCTGCATCAGGTAGCACTGATATGATGCTACCTCTTTGACTTACTATTATCTCTGGGGTAATACTAATGTTGTTAGCATTCCTTTTTGCATATCTTACTGTTAAATATACTAAGAAGCATAAAGCAATGATGAATAACTTTAATGAACGTTATGAGGAAATGTCGTCAAAAGAAAAAGGCAATTTCACTAAAGAAGAATTTCTTAATACTAATATTAATATGTGGAATCGAAATAAACACATTTTATTTCCATTATTAACAATTATATGTGTGATACTATCTGCCTTATTCTTTGCAAGACAATCACTCTGAATTGGACTTTAATATTATGGAAATAACAAAAACTAAATTAAAAAAACCTAAAGTGAAAAGAGGAAGTTTTAGGCAAATTATGTCAAAGCTATCTGGTGCGTTTATGTTGCCAATTTCTTTACTTGCATTTGCAGGAATATTCCTTGGTATTGGTAATGCAATTGAAAGTCATAGTTCTGCCACTACTCTTGGTAATTTTATTTATCAAATTGGTAATGGATCGTTCTCAATACTTCCATTATTATTTTGTATTTCTATTGCAATTGCTTATACCGATGATGCTCCCGTTGCAGGATTTGCTGCTGTAGTTGCATGATTTACATTTAATGGTTTAACATCTTCATTAATTTCTGCGAATGATACTCATAATTTAGCAAAAACAACTTACAATATTTTTGGATGAAATCATCTTGCTATTTATGGAGATATGTCTAATCAGCTATTTATTAATAATCAAGGAGTAGTATCGTTTAATACTTCAGTATTTGGAGCAATATTAGTTGGTGTTGTTGTTGCATATACATACAATAACTTTAGTAATCGTGAACTACCAATGGTTATTGCATTTTTTTCAGGAAAAAGACTTGCACCAATTATGGCCGCTATTTTTATGATTCCAGTCACTTTTATATTTTTATTACTATGACCATTAATTGGTTCAGGACTATCAAAATTTGGTACTGTGCTAGCAAAATCTCCATATCACATTAATGCATTCTTCTTTGGTTATATTGAAAGGGCATTAGTTCCTTTTGGATTACACCATGTTTTCTATGCTCCATTATGATGAACAAGTGCTGGTGGTGCATTAACCCAAGGTGGTGTTGCTCAAGCTCTTTCTGGTGGTAAAACAAATAGTTTATTGGATATCATCAATGGTGCCTATCCTCCAAGCGTTAAAGCTTCTGCACAAGCATTTTTAAATGCGTTTAACAGCGGAAGTCTTCAAAAACCATTAGGAGATGTTTATATATGATTTTTCTTAAATCATTTACCTGCTAACATTTCATACATGTCTGGTGGTCAAGAGTTTCACACGGCTACTTTCAATTTTGCAAATCACCAACTAGGGATTGATGTTGGCCAGTATACCCAAGGTAAATATCCATTTATGATTTTTGGTCTTCCTGCCGCTGCTGCCGCTATCATTATGGCTGCTCCACGGGAAAATAGGAAAATGGCAGCATCTGTAGCGATTTCGGCTGTTGCATCATCATTTATTTCCGGTATTACCGAACCAATTGCTTTTACATTCTTGTTCTTAGCACCATGATTATTCTGAGGTGTGCATGCTATTTATGCTGGAATATCATTTTGATTAATGGCGGTTTTTGGTGGACATATAGGAATGGTCTTCTCTGGAGGTGTAATTGACTTCTTGGTATATGGAGTATTACCCGCGTCTCATGGAACTAAGTTCTGATTAGTGTTTATAATTGGTCCAATTTATTCAGCGTTATATTACTTTACATTTTATTTTGCCATTAAAAGATTTGATATTCAAACTCCTGGTCGAGGAACCAATACTAAAATGTTTACTAAAAAAGACTTTCAAAATAGAAAAAATGTTGTTAATGCTGATGGTACACTTAGTATTCAAAATCAAATGTTCGTTCAAGGATTTGGTGGATGAGACAACATTACCGCATACAACAACTGTGCAACTAGATTAAGATATGATGTTGCTGATATGTCAAAAGTTGATGAATCTATTTTAAAACAAGCAGGAGCACACGGTGTTGTTAAGGCTGGAGAAAAAAGCTTGCAGGTTATTGTTGGACCAAGAGCAAGTATTGTTAACCAACAAATTTCAAGTAAAAAAGGTTCTTCATTATCTGAAGTCCAAAACAATGAAGTTAAGATACCTTCAGAAAATAAACCTGAAGTTAAGAAAAATAATCAAATTAAAAAAGAAAGCCCATCTTTAACTAAACCAATTATGGTTAAATCTACAGGATCCGGAACATTAAAAGATCTTACTAAATTAACTGATGCTGTTTTTTCTACAAAAATGATTGGTGATGGTATTGTAGTTGTTCCAAAAAATAATAAAGTTTATGCTCCAATTTCAGGAAAATTAGTAACTGTCTTTCCTACAAAGCATGCATTTGGAATAGAAGCGCCAGATGGAGCTCAATTACTAATCCATATTGGAATTGATACTGTTAAACTAGATGGAAAAGGGTTTAAGACTTCTTTAAAACAAGGTGATCAAATAAAAGCTGGTGATTTATTAGCAGAAGTGGATTTTGCACTTATTAAAAAAGAGGGATATCCAACAGACATAATAGTTATTCTACTAAATGAATCTAATCGTAAAATTAAGTTAATGAAAACAAGTGGAGCGGTTACAAAGGCTTCAAACATCTTCGAAATTAAGTAATAAAATAAAATAAATTATTTCAAAAACTATTATTTTTACTTATTCCTAAGGAATGAAAAAAAAGAAATAGTTTTTTTCTTATATAATAATTTAATTATGGAAAACAATATTAGAAAATCATTAGACTTATTTAAGTCAAAATATAAAGAATTACAAGCTGCATTAAACGATGAAAAGATTATTTCTAATATTAAAAAATATACTAAAATATCAAAAGATTTTAAGAATATCCAACCCATTATTAATAAATACAATGAGTTTTTAACCATTGAACAAACATTACATGATTCTGAAGCGATTGTTAAAACAGAAAAAGACAAGGAAATGCTTGAATTTGCTCGTGCAGAAATTAGTGAAGCGAAGAGTGCTTTACCTAAAATAGAGCAGGAACTAAAGGTATTATTATTACCAAAAGATGAAGCTGATGATAAAAACGTTATTGTTGAAATTAGAGGCGCTGCAGGCGGAGATGAAGCGAATATCTTTGCCGCAGATTTATTTAAAATGTACTCTCGTTATGCAGAAACTGTTGGGTGAAAAATTAAAATTATTGAAACTCAATATTCAGATAAAAATGGAATTTCTTTTATCTCATTTTTAGTAACAGGTAATAAAGTTTATGCAAAAATGAAATTTGAAACTGGTTCACACCGTGTTCAAAGAGTTCCCGAAACAGAATCTAGTGGTCGTGTTCACACTTCTACCGCTGTTGTTACAGTTATTCCTGAAGCAGATGAAACCGTTGAAATCGAAATTAAAACTTCAGAATTAAGGGTCGATACATTTAGAGCTAGTGGCGCTGGTGGACAACATGTTAATACAACAGATTCTGCTGTTAGAATCACTCATCTTCCTACCGGTATTGTTGTATCATCACAAGATGGTCGTAATCAACATTCAAATAAACAACAAGCTATGAATGTTCTAAAGTCAAAACTTTATGATAAACAAATAGAAGAAAAAAATAAAAAAGCTGGTGTTCATCGTAAACTTGCTGGTTCTGGTGCTAGATCAGAAAAAATACGTACTTATAATTATCCTCAAAATAGAGTAACAGATCATAGAATTCATTTTTCTACAAATAGTTTAGATAAGGTTATGGAAGGTCAAATGCAACCGTTTTTTAGAGCTTTATTAACAAGAGAACAAGCCGAAAAAATTAAAACAGCTAATCTCTAATGACTATTAATGATTTATTAATTAAAACAATAAAACAACTTTCTTTAAATAACTTACCAATAATTAATGCTTCAAAGTTAATTGCTCATTTTGAAAAAATTAAATTAGAAGAAATCCCTTTAAACTTAAATAAACAATTAACTTTAAATATAAATAATTTTAATAATGCATTAAAAAAACATCTTGATTCCCAACCATTAGAACAAATACTTGGCTATGTAAATTCTACTCATGGAATAAAGTTATTAATAAATAAACATGTACTAATACCTCGTAGTGAAACTTATGAGTTAATCGAATTAATACTGCCTATAATTAATAAAAATACTAAAGTTCTTGATATGTGCACAGGATCTGGATTAATTGGAATCCACCTTGCAAAAAGAAAAGAAGCAATAATAACTATTAGTGATATAAGCAAAGAAGCTTTACTAATTGCAAAAAAGAATATTAAATTAAATAAGATAAAAAATATTGAAGTTATTGAATCCGATTTGTTTAAAAATATTGATGGTAAATACGATGTTATTGTTGCTAATCCTCCGTATATTGCATTTAATGACAAAACAGTTGATATTAGAGTAATTAAACATGACCCCCATCTTGCTCTTTTCGCAAAAGAAAATGGTTTAAAAATCATTTTTAAAATACTAAGCGAATATAAAAAATATATTAATAAAAAATCATTACTTGCATTAGAATTTGGGGAAACTCAAAAGGAATTAATTAATGATTTTTTGATTAAGAATGGTATAAAAAACTATAATTTTTATAAGGACATCAATGGAAAGGATCGATTTTTAATAATCTCTAGTTAATGAATATCACATCAATTAAAGAAAAAGAACTATTTATTATTACTACTGATACCGTTATTGGTATGGGTGGTATAGTTGATCCACAAGTTCTAAATAAGTTACATATAATAAAAAACCGTGATAAAAATAAACCAATTGTGATTATGGTTAATTCAATAAAAATGGCACGAACATTTAAAAATTGAAGCAATATTGATGAGGAAGTCGCTAAGAGATATTGACCTGGAAAACTAACAATTATTTTAGATAACACTACTTCATTACGTATGCCTAATGATAAAAAAATTTTAGAAATAATTAATCAAGTTGGACCAATTTATATGACTTCATGCAATATAAGTGGCAAACCAACAATTAAAACGCTTAAAAAAGCTAAAGAAATTTTTGCAAATGATATTAAAATATATATTAAAACAAGAGAAATATCAAGCAAAGAAAAACCATCAACAGTTATTTATCCTAAAAATAACTATCAAATAATTAGACAAGGAGATGTATTATGAAAAAAATAAAAGAAATAGCAATTGCTTCAGATCATGGAGGGTTTTTACTAAAGGCTAAAATTATTGATCATTTAAAAGAAAAAGGATACAAAATAAAGAACTTTGGTGTAGATACAAGCGATTCAGTTGATTATCCTGTTTATGCAAAAAAAGTGGGTAATTATATTAAAGATAAAACTGATGATTACTTAGGTATTGTTGTTTGTGGGAGCGGAATTGGAATTTCGATAGCAGCAAATAAAGTAGAAAATATTGTTTGTGCATTGATTTACTCAAAAGAAGTTGCAAGCCTTGCTAGACAACACAATAATGCTAATGTTATTGCTTTTGGAGAAAGAACAATGGATCATAAAATGGTTTTAGAAGCTATTGATATTTTCTTAAATGCTGAGTTCATGGGTAATCAACATACACGTCGTGTTGCAATGTTAAAAAGCTAATGTTTAATATAAAAGAATTAGAAACAGTACCAAATAAACCTGGTATTTACTTGTGAAAAAATAGTTTAAATAGCGTTATTTATGTAGGAAAAACTAAATTTTTACAAAAAAGAATGAAGCAATATTTTCAAAAAAGCAACAATAATCAAAGAATGAAATTTATTAATTCTATCAGTTCTTTCGATTATATTATTACAAAAAATGAAAAAGAAGCGTTAATTCTTGAGTTAAATTTAATCAAAAAATACTCTCCAGAATTCAATATTTTATTACAAGATAATAGGAGATATCCATTCATTAGAATTGAATTAAAAAAGGTATTATCTATAAAAGTTGTTCGAAAATTTAAACAAGATAATGCATATTATTATGGTCCATTCCCTAATGGTTTTGGAGCAATGAATGTCTATAAACTACTAATACATTTAACAATGTACAATGATGGTTTCTTGTATAAAAATCAAGATGACTTTTTGTATTGAGAAAATGCTTTTAAATTATGCAAGGAAATTTTAAAACCGAATAATAAAAAATTTCAGAAAATCCTAGAAAAAGAGATGCTTGAAGCGGCAAATAAAATGCATTTTGAAATTGCAAGAGACCTTAAAAATACCATTAAAAGTCTAAGTTTTTATGTTGAAAATAACGACGTCCAATTTTTAAATACAGAAAATATTGACGTTCTTGGAATTGCAAGTAAAGATAACTTTTTGGCCATAACAATTATGTTCTATCGTTATGGCAAATTGTTAAGTAAAATTGATGAAATGATTGAAATCAAGATTGATCCAATTGTAACTATTAGCGATTTTATGATTCAGTTTTATCAACAAAATATTATTCCTAATAAAATAATAATTAATAAACTTTATAAAAATGATTCAGACTTAAACAACTTAAAAGTTATTTCACCACAACAAGGTAAATATAAAAGAGCTCTTGATATAGCGGAAATAAATGCAAATGATAATTTAAATTTAAAGTTATTAAAGCATCTACGACAAGTTGAAAGAACTAGTGGATCAATTGAAAAACTTGCTACTATTTTGAAGATAAAGAGGCCAAATCATATTCTTATGATTGACAACTCTAATATTGGAAATACCAATCCTGTCTCTGCAATTATTTCATACAAAAATGGTGTCAAACAAAAACATGAATACCGTAAGTTTAATTTAGAAATAAGAGAAAGGAAAGCTGATGTAGATTACATGGAGCAAGCATTAAAAAGGTATTTTAATAAAAACTCATATCCAGATTTAATGTTGGTAGATGGTGGGTTACCACAATTAAGTGCTGCCAAAAAAGTTATTAAAAATAATACAACTATTGCATGTTTAGTAAAAAATGATAAGCACCAATTTAGAGCATTAATCAATGAACAAAAAGAAGAAATTGTAATAAAAGACACTCTTCTTCACAATTTTTTAAGCGAAATTCAGTTCGAAGTTGATCGCTTCTCAAAACAACATTTTAGAAAAAGATATATAAAAAATTCTTTAGAATTAAATATGCAACAAATAAAGGGTTTAGGAGATAAGACAATTGATAACTTATTAAGGCATTTTAGTAGTTATGCAAATATATATAATGCTTCAATCAAAGAATTATCAAAAGTTGTTTCTCCTTCACTTGCTAAAAAAATTTATAGTAAATTCAATCTAAAAAAAGAGTAAAATTTAATATAAACATGGAGGATGATATGGCGAAAAAACCAATAAAAATTATTACAATCGGGGGAGGGTCTTCTTATACCCCAGAATTAGCAGAAGGATTTATCAATAATTTTGATAATATGCCTATTAAGGAGTGATGACTAGTTGATATAGACAAAGGAAATGGACCAAAAAAAGTTGGTATTATTACTGACTTGGTTAAAAGAATGTTTAAAAAAGCTGGACTGGATCAAGTAAAAATCTTTAAAACACTAAATTTTGAAGAAGCAATTAAAGGAGGAGCTGATTTTGTTTCAACTCAATTTAGAGTTGGAGAACTTAAAGCAAGAGCTAAAGATGAATTAATTCCTTTACAACACGGAATGATTGGACAAGAAACAAATGGTATTGGTGGGTTATTTAAAACATTAAGAACTATTCCTGTTCTTTGAGATTATTTAGAACAAATTAAAAAATATGCACCTAACGCATGAGTTATTAACTTTACAAATCCATCAGGAATTGTTTCAGAAGCAATGATTAATGACTTTGGACACAAAAAATTTATAGGTGTATGTAATGTTCCAATTAGTACAAGAATTGGAATTGCAGAATTATATGACCTACCTTGAAAAGAAGTTACAACAAATGCTGCAGGATTTAACCATTTTGTTTATTTTAGTGATTTCTTTCATAAAGGAAAAAGTTTATTCCCACAAATTAAAAAAGATTTAGAAAGTGGCGATATCATGAAAAATATTAATATGAAAAATATTGATGATTTCGAATGAAATTATGATTTTATTAAAGAGTTAAATGCTTTACCTTGTGGATATCATAATTACTACTACAAACGTGACTTAATGTTAAAAAAAGAATTACTACAAATGAAAACAGATGACGTTAGAGCTCAAGTGGTAGAAAGATTAGAAAAAACTTTATTTGAAAAATATAAAGATCCTAACTTAAATGTAAAACCAAAAGAACTTGAAGAAAGAGGAGGAGCACATTATTCTTTAGTTGCTGTTGGAGTTATGAATGCTATTTATAATGATACAAAAGAAGAGTTTGTTGTCTCAGCCTCTAATGCTGCCGGATTAGTAAGTAATGTACCAAAAAACTGAGTAGTAGAAACAACCTGTAAAATTGGTGCTGATGGCGCAACAAAAGTTGATCGTGAAATTAAAATTCCTGAACATGCATTAGGAAATATTTACTTGATGTATTCATACCAAAGAGCAGCAATTAATGCTGTCCTTAAAAAAAGTTATACTTTAGGAGTTTTAGCTGCAACAATAAATCCGCTTTCACATGATGATGTTACAACTGCAGAGGTTTTCAAAAAACTATATGAAGCCCATAAACAATACGTAAATTACCTAAAATAAACCATATTTTAATATTAATTTTCTTTGAATATTTTCTTTAATTAGTCATATAATTATTTAATAAATAATAATATTTCTAAGGAGAATAATGAAAAAAAGTATAAAAAAACGTCTTTTAAGTTTAGCTGCATTAGGCGCAATTATTCCATCAATGGTATTAATGTCTTGTGGAGCTTCAAAGGTTCCGGCATCAAGTTGATGAACATCCGCATCAAAAATAACAGATAGTGCAAAAATAACAGGATATTCAGACACTACTAAAGAATGAGATTCATCTGTATTTAAAGATGTTAGAAGTCAATTAGCTGCAAAAACTGGTACACTTTTCAAACAAGATTGATCAGTTAAAACTAATTTTAAAGTTAATAAAAACGATCCATCAACTGGATATTCTTTTGCAAATACTCAAAACTATAATGGTAAATCATTTAGTCAAACAACATCTGAGTTTATGAAAGATGGTGTTATTAGTTTATCAACAAATCAAGATATAGTAGCACAAAGTAATGACAATAAATATGCTGTAATAAAAAAATCTACCGATACATATTACATTAATGATATGAGTACCAATAAAGAAGTTAGTGCAGAATTTGTAATGCCAGAAACTGGTCTTACAATAACAAGTCTTGATTATCAAAAAGATAAACCATTTTACATATCTACTTCTAATGGAGTTTTTAAAAATGGAACTCAAAAAATAACATTAGGTGGCGACACAGAAGGACTTATAAAACAAGTACTAGTTAATGGTGATGATGCATATGTTATTAATAAAGATGGAAAGTTATTTAAGGGTATATCATCAACTTCTAGTTGAACAATGAATGAAGTACCTGATGTTATAGATGTAAATTACTTATTTTTTGATATTGCTGAAAGCCATGTTATGGCTGCTACAGAACATGGGTATTTTTCAAATGTAAATGACACTAGTCATGGAATAGTTAATAAAGTACCGGCCCTTAACATCAAAAAAATTATAAAAGATACTTCAGATGCATATTGATTTGCTACAGATAATGGCGTTTTTAGTTCAAAAACATTAATCGGAGATAACGACGCAATAGGCTTCCCTATAGTTCCTACTGTACATTTTAAAGAAACAATGGTATTTCAATCACCTTTTAAATATTATGCTGGACAAAGATGATTAGCACAAGCTGATAACAATATTATAGATATGTCTATTGGTGCTAATGATACTATTAATGTTCTTACAGCTAGTGGATATTCACAAATTGAAAGTGTAATGACAAATGATGCTAAAAAAGTTGCATTATTTGAAAAACAATCAAAAGTAAATTCAGATAGAGCATTTGGGTTTGTTAAATTTTGAAGAAATAATAATGGAGACATTCAAACAGAACCTACAACAGATAATGATGGTTTATGAACAACAATGAGTTTAATTGGTCAAGTAAGAAGAGCTCGTGTTGCTGCTAAAGATTCTCCAGAATATAAAGCTGCAAAAATCATGATTCAATTAAGAATGAGAGGGTTGGATGCTAACTTTAAGTTACACTCAAAAGATGTAACGGATAAAAAAGGTGTTGTTCATAAAGACGCTTTAAAAGGATTTCCAACTAGATCAATAATTAGTGTTAGAGATGCAAATGATCTTAATTTAACTCCCGAGTTACAAAAAGATTCTAACTGAGAAATTTCTAAACAAAATCCTGGATTTTGAATCAAAATTAGTACTTCATCAGATGAATTAATTGGATATTATGCTGTATATTGAGAGTTATATCATAACTTTATAAATAGTAAAGATTCTGAAATGAAAGATCTTGCAATACAATCTGGACATAAAATAATTGACATGGCGAATACTTGTTTATTGAATAAACTATCATTCCGTGATCCAAACTACAATATTACAACATGAGCAAGATTCAATCCTACTTATTTAGATTTCTATCCTGAATCAGTTGGGGATAGAAAATTAAATTCTACTGTTGGAATTTTACTTTTCCAAGAAGCTTTAGTTATAGCAAGTGATAATAAAATTGGGTCAATAGATTCACAAGTTTCAATTGATCCAAGTCAACATGATAAACCTACCGATGTTAAACATAATTATGCCTTTGCATTATCAAAATTATTAAGTACTTATGATGAAAATAATTATGAAGTTTCTGCTGATGCTTTATTTAAACAAGACTATTTTTATGAAGGTGTTAATGGCGGAAGTGCTGGACATGATAAAAATGAAGACATTAAAGACTTAAAGGATAAAACCATACTAACAAGTAGTTCAGAAAAAGTCCAAGTATATGATTTTTGAAAATATACAACAGGATCTGGTTATTTTGCAAATATAGTAAGAAAAAATGAGAACATAAAACACTATATTGCTTCTGCTGAATCAACAACTGGTGAAAGTGGAAACTACAAAGATGCTGCTAAAACATTAATGGAAACTGGTACTAATTTTACAAAAGAAGGAAATACAGAAGTTGGAAAATTAGCTGTTGCTGAATATACTCAAACCGACCAACAATGAAAAGCCCTTCATCCGAGTTGACATGAAAGATCTGCAAATACATTACTTGCTAATGGAAATAGTTTTGAGCAAATGTCAAATGAATATAATTATTCTGATGATGAAGAATACTTCTTAGCATACCCTGCGTTAGTAGAATCATCAGAAAATATTTATAAATTAATTAATGAAAATAATCCTGCAGGGACTACACTAAACATTAATGAAGTTACCAATGATGCACAGTATTACAGTAAAATTAAAGATGCTGCAACAGATTCATTCAATTCTGCCGCTGATGAAGGTACACCAATTTGAAACTATGTAGGTAATGTTGCCGGAACACCAGCAAATGAAAATCAAAAAGACTTTGCAACTAATGGATATATTAATTCTTTCCCAATCGATTTAACTAGATATGCTGTTAATAACTCAAGTAGAAAAGATATTGTTTGAAATCCAGCTTACAATCATACTGGAATGTCACAAAGTCAAATTTCAGATCCATCTTCAAATACCAAAACTCCAACTGGAGCATGAAGATCTCGCCCTTCATTAAATGTATTACCAAGATCTGAAACATCTCCTACACTACATAATGGTTCTCCATTTAATTACTCAGTAATGGGTGGAAGTAATGCTAATTCAGAAATATCTCCAATTGGAACTACATTTTTAATTGATTATTATTCATGAGTTCTGAATAATAGTTCAACTAATAAGTAAGGATATAAAATGAAATCAAAATTAAAACGAAGAATATTATCTACATTAGCATTAGGAGCAATTCTACCATCTATGGTATTAGCTTCATGTGGTAACCAAGGAAATGTTAATGATGCATCAGCTTTAAATATTAATGTATATAAAAGTTATACTTCTAAATGAAATCCAGAACCATTTAAGAATATTAGAAAAAAACTAGAAGTAAAAGGTGGATCAACATTTACTCAATATTGATCTGTTAAAACTAATGAAGAATCTCAACTTGGAAGTAAAGTTTTTTCATTTAAAAACTCTCAGAATATTAATAGTAGAACTTTTTCAAAAACTACATCTGAGTTTATGCATGATGGCGTTGCTTCAAACTATAAAGATCAACATATAATTGTAAAAAGTGATGATTCAAAATATGCAGTTATTAGCCCTGCTAGTAACTCTATACAGTATCAAATAATTAGAATGAGTGATAAAAAAGTTGTGGCTTCATTCCAAAATACAGAATCTGATTTTACTTCTTTAAACTTTACTGCAAGTGATAATTTTTTTATTTCTACTCCTTTTAAAGTTTATAAAAATGGTGAACAAGAAATTAAGCTTAAAAACCTTGATGAACCAATCCAAATTTCACAAGTTCTAGTTAATCCAACAAACAATAAAGCTTATGTTGTAAATGGCGGAGAGATATATGGTGGTTCATCTGCAGGAACTGATGAATGAACTCTTACCAAAGTTGCCGGTATCAATGGAGTTAATTCACTTTATCTAGCTAATAATAAAGTTATGGCCGCTACTCAAATAGGATATTATACTGATATTAGCGCACCTAAATTAGTAAACGAAATTCCTTCATCTAATGTAAAAAAAATTCTTAAAATGACCAATGGTCATTATTGATTTGCAACAGGAAATGGATTATTCATGACAAAAACTTTAATTAGTGAAAATCCAACAAAACCATTAGTTGATCCTAAAAACCCAGAACCAACATCATATCGTTCACCTTTTAAGTTTTATGAAGGTAAAAGATGATTAGTAAAGGGAGATAATGATATTTTAGATATTTCAGAAGGTGAAAACAGCACAGTTAATGTTATAACTACATCAGGTTTTTCTCAAATAGAACAAACTCAAACAACAATGAAAAGAAAAGTTGCAATCTATGAAGATCAATCAAAAGTTAATGGAACTTGAGCGTTCGGGTTTTCAAAATTTTGAGGTGATAGTGATAACAATTTCCAACCTGGAGGCCCTACAGAAAATGATGGTCTTTGATCATCAATGGATATGATTGGGCAAGTAAGAAGAATTAAAAAACTTGATAAAAATTCAAAAGAATATAAAGATGCTAAATATAAAATTACAAGAAAAGTTGGAGCATTAGGCTCAGAGTTTGATTTACATACTCCAAATAGTAAAGTTGGAACAAAAACTTATGATAATGTTACAAAAGGATTGCCTGCAAGATCACTTATGACCGTTAAAGATGCATTGGCATATGGGTGAAAATTAGATAAACTTCCTGGAGGATGACATCTTTCTACTGTTAATCCAGATTATATTATTAATACTAATACATCTTCAGATGGGTTAATTGGATTTTTTTCTAGTTATTGAGAGTTATATCATAGCTTCATAGATAGTAAAGACCCTGATATGGTTAAGCTTGCACAAAAGGCTGGTAATAAACTAATTGATATGGCCAATACTGACTTACTTAATAATCTTTCATATCGTGATACCGATAATAAGATTACTATGTGAGCTAGATTTAATCCTACTTATTTAA
Organism: Cyathermia naticoides; assembly: GCA_033042655.1. NCBI lineage: Eukaryota > Metazoa > Mollusca > Gastropoda > Neomphalida > Neomphalidae > Cyathermia > Cyathermia naticoides. The sequence goes on from JAUTWP010111051.1 coordinate 203,601, forward strand.
ACTTCTTCCCAAAACAAGTTGGTGATAGAAGATTAAATTCTACAGTTGGAATTCTAATTTTACAAGCAGCATTAAAGGTTGCTTCAGACCATAAACTTGGTGGTATTGATAATCAAAAATCTATTGATCCAGCTCATAAAGATAAGAGTGTTGACCCTTCAACTAATTATGCATTTGCATTATCAAAATTATTAAGTGATTATGATGTTGCGCATTACGAAACAGATCAAAACGCTTTATTTCAACAAAAATACTTTTACGAAGGTTTAAGTGGTGGTGTTGCTGGGAAAGATAAAAATGAAGATATTAAAGACTTAAAGAATCAACAAATTCAGAACCCAACTGGTTCAGGTGAAATAAGTCCATTAGCATTTTGAAAATATGCAAGTGGAGCAGGATATTATGCCAACATAACTAGAAAAGTTGGATCATTAAAACATTATATAGCCGATCCAAATGAAATCACTTCTAAAGATTATGAAGATCCAGATAATGCAAAAGTAGAAACATCAACTCATTTTACAGATGAAGCTAATAGAAATGAAGCCGGAAAAGCTGCTGTTGCAAAATATATTTATACAGAAAAAGAATGAAAAACCGACCCTGAACACCAAGGTTGACATGCAAGACCTGCAAATAATTTATTAGCAACAGGTAGCACATTCCAAAAAATGTCAAATGAATATAACATCTCAGACGATGAAGAATATTTATTAGCATATCCTGGAATGATTGAAACATCAGAAAATATTTATAGTTTAATTAATGAAAATAATCCAACAGGAACAACATTACAAATTAGTAATGTAAATAATGATAGTGAATACCAACAAGGTATTAAAGATGCAACTAAAGATTCATTTTCTGGAGTTGTTAATGAAGGAATACCTACATGAGATTACGTTGGGAAAGAAGCAGGAGCAGCGATTACCGATGATCAAAAAGCAATTGCTAAAGAAGGATATCTAGAATCTTATCCTATGGACTTAACTCAATACAAAGTTAATAATACAAATAGAAAAGATATGGTTTGAAACCCAGCATATGACCGTGCTGGCGTAACAGAATCACAAGTTGGAGATCCTGATGGAAACAACAATACTCCAACAGGAGCTTGAAGACATCGTCCTTCATTGAATGTTGTAACAGCATCTGAAGGCGTTCCAATGCGTCATAATGCTAGTTGAAATGATTTATCAATTATGGGAGAGCTTCAAGGACTTGATCCAGTTGGTAGCACATTCTTAATAGATTATTATTCATGAATTTTAAACGAATAATCCTTTTCCTTCTTTCTTAAAAAGTTTATAATTTTTAATAATTAAAAGGTAGGTATTATGAAAATTATTGTAATAGGTGGCGGTGCTGGTGGTGGCGGTGCTGCAGCAAGAGCTAGAAGAATAGACGAAACCGCAGAAATTATTATTTTTGAAAGAAGTAATTATGCTTCATATTCAAATTGTGGATTACCATATAAATTCTCAAAAGAAGTAGCAGAGTTTGATGATTTAATTATTAACTCTCCAGAAGTTTTAAAAAAACAATATAACTTAGATGTTAAAGTTGCTCATGAAGTTATTGGATTATTTCCTGAACAAAAAGAAGTTTTAGTTAAAAACTTAAGATCAGGAGAAGAATTTAAAGAAAGTTATGACAAGTTAATTATTTCTGCTGGAGTAGCAGCAATCATTCCTCCAATTCCAGGATTAAAAAAAGCAAATAACGTTTTTTCTCTTAAAACACCTAACGACGTTAATGATGTCGAAGATTTTTTAAGTAAAAATAAAGTTAAAAAAGTAACGGTTGTTGGTGGTGGGTTCATTGGTGCTGAAATAGCAGAGAACTTCGCTAAAGATAGTAAGTATGAAGTAACATTAATAGATTTTGCTCCACATTTATTAATGATGTCATTGGATTTCGATTTTGCAGCTCATATTCATAAAGCAGCAGAAGAAAATGGCATTAAATTAATTCTAAGTGACCTAGTTACTGAAGTTAAGAATAATGGTAAGAAATTAGTTTTAAAGTCTGGGAAAGAAATTGAAACTGATTTAATTTTTATGACTGTTGGAGTTACTGTTGAAAATAAAATTTATCAAGATGCAGGATTAGAATTTGGAGAAACTAGAGGGATTATTGTAAATAGAAAACAAGAAACCAACCTACCTGATATTTATGCAGTTGGAGATATTGCAGAAACATTTGATATTTATGGGAATAGAGCAAGAATTGCATTAGCATCTCCAGCTTCACGTCAAGCTACTGTTGCGGCAAACACTATTTTTAATTATGTAGATGGTAATAATAAACCCGATGAATATAAAGGTTCACAAGGAACAGCAACGCTTACTATGTTTAAAACTACTGTAGCTGCTGTTGGGAAAACTGAAGAACAACTAAAAAAAGATGGTATTAAATATCACAAAACCATTAATGCTAGACCTTCAAAAATTGGAACAATTGTTGGTGGTGGAGAAAATGTTTTCTTAAAGGTATTATTTGATGATAATTATAAAATTCTTGGTGCCCAAACTGCTGGTCCTATTACTGCAGAAAAAAGAATTTCTTATATTGCATTAGCTATGTTTGCAGGAATTACTTATGATAAACTAGAAGATTTTCAAATAGCTTATTCTCCAACAACAGACAGTACTTTTGATGCTACCAATATGGGAGCAAGATTAGCACGTCATATGTTAGACGGATCACTAAATCCAATCGGGCCAGAAGAAGTGGCTAATTATGTTGAAAAGGGAGCTTCGATTTTAGATGTAAGACATGATTTTGAATGAGATGAAGGTCATGTTGATGGTGCAATCCCATTACCACTTGATGACTTAAGAGAACGTATTGAAGAACTTGATAAAAGCAAAACATATATTGTTCATTGTAAAACTGGAGCAAGATCATATAATGCAGCTTTAGTTCTAAAGCATTATGGATTTAAAGATGTTTATAACTTAGCTGGTGGATTTGATCATTATGATGTATATAGAAAATACTCTAGGGATGTAAAATAATGAAAAAAAGCGTTTGATGACAACCTGGTATAGGTTTTGCTTTATTAGTATGTTTATTAATACCAATGAGTATTTATGAGTTAACACAAAATGGACAAACAGGAATTAAAGTAACTGGGATGATGACTGCCGGAACTTTTCTTGGTTATGTTTTATCAAGAGCAAGTTTTGGTTTTACTGGACCAATTAAAAAATTAACTCAAAATGGAGATGGACGTCAAGCCAAAGCTTTAATCTATCTATTTATGATTACATCAGTAATTGGTGGTGTAGCAATTATAGGTTTAGGAACAAGGTTTTTTAGTTATCCATTAACAACACCATTAGGTGTTGGAACAATTGTTGGTGGTTTATTATTTGGTGCAGGAATGATGTTATCGACCGGTTGTGCATCAGGAACATTATCTGATATAGGTGATGGATTAATTCCCGCAGTTGTAGTTTTAGTGTTCTTTATGCTGGGTTCTGTTTTTGGTGTTACTTTTTATGGCTCAAGCGCAGATATTAACTTTACTCCAGGTGGTAGTTCAATTTCAGGAGCTGTTGGATCAGTCTCTTTAGGAGTAATAATTAATTTAGGGCTATTACTATTTATGCTTGGAGTTGTTGTGGTTATTCATAAATATCGTGCATTAAGAAAAACACAAATACTAACCCCTTTAAATGATGAATTTCAAAAAATTGATGATTTAAAAATTAGTACAAAAAATAATAAAGTTTTTGAAAATATTTTTACATATAAAACTTGAGAACGTTTATTTAAAAAAAGATGAACTTGAATGACTGGAGTATTAGGATTAACAATTTGATTCTCAGTTATTGCTTTAGGGTTTAAAGAAACTCCTGGAATCACAGGTGCTTATGCACGTTGAGGAATATTCTTAACTCACGGCTTTGGACTTGATAAAACAACTGGTTGAGCTGGTTATTATGGTGGTAAAGATGGACCTGCTAACTTTATGGTTGACGCACAAACATGACAAAATATTGGAATTATTTTTGGAGCTCTAGCTGCTAAACTATTTGCAAATGATTTCAAGCTAATGGGACAAAAAAACCAAAAATGACATAATTGAGTATTGTATGCTATTGGTGGTTTATTTATGGGATTAGGAGCAAGATTGGCTCGTGGATGTAACTTTGGTGCACTATTTACTGGTGTATCATATCAAACTGGATTTGGATGAGTATTTGGAATTGGATTAACAATTTCTAGTACATTAACTGCGATGCTAATAAAAGTAATGCGACATGAAACCCCAGCGTTCGTCTATAAAATAAAAAGAAAATAGTTTTATTAAATAGATATGGTATAAAATAAAAATATGACAACATACGATTTACATGGCATGACAAGAGAAGAAGTACAAGGTAAAGTAAGAATGTACCTTTTGTCTGCAAAAGAAAATGATGAGAATATGATTAAATTAATTACTGGTAAAGGCTCTTTTATAGTAAGCGAAGAAGTAATTGAGATGTGTGAAGAATATGGATATGATTGATATCACCCAAATAATAACACCGGTGTTATTATTGTTGAATTAGGTTAATTTTAAAAATATTATTTAATTTCTTTAGTATTTGTTTTTTCAACAGTTTTTACTGTTGGTTTTTTTTGTTTAATGCCCTCTTTACTTATTTCAACAGTTTTAATGTTCTTTGCATCAATTCCAACTACTTTAGGATTCGCTCTCTTACTAAAAACTTCTGATAATGTTTTGGTTTTTATTGTTTTTCCTAATACTTTAAATGCTTTTCCTAATAATGCTAATGGGCCTATTAATGTTAATAGATCACCTTCTCTTAATTGAGTTGTTCCGGTTGGTAGAATGATTCTTGTTTTTCTTTTGATTGAAACAATATTAACACCTAAGTGTCTGAACTTTAATTTCATAATATCTTTTCCGGCTCAACTATTAGAATGTAAAACAACACTTCCCATACCAAAACCGCCACCAATTTCTTCAATTTTTTCTGAATATTTCATAAATGCTGGATTTGCAACCATTAAAGCAGTTTTTATTCCTGCTTCTGCTTCTGGTAATACAATCATATCAACACCAATTTGTCTTAATATTCTTGCATGACGTTCTGAGGTTGCTTTTGCAACAATATTTTTAACACCTAATTCTGTTATTGCGGCAGCAACATCAATATTATCTGCCATTGCAACAATAACTGTTTCGAAATCACTAACACCAAGTCCTTTTAAGGCACTCATATCACTAACATCTACAACAGCAACATTATTTGCTAATGAAGCAACTGCATTAACGTTTTTTTCATTTTGATCTAATGCCATAACGTAACGATTCATCTTACTTAATTGCTTAACAACAGCTTGTCCAAAACGACCTAACCCCATTACACAGATATCATTTTTTCTAAATAAACTCATATTCCCCCATTTTTTATATAGTGATTATTATATAACTAATAAACATTATTCATTTTAAAAACATTACTTTTAATTGTCTAAACTTCAAATAAGAAATTACTCATATTGTTATGTTTTTTTATAATAACATTATAATAATCAAATATGAATGAAAATAAATTTGGAAAATTCTTTAGATGAATCGGCAGTAAGCTTGATTCTTTTTATGGTTGATTTTCAAGATTATCAATTGTAAAACACATATTAATATTCTATTTGATCATCACTTTAGCTGGTGCTTTACTTTTAGATGCCAATATATCGCAACAGGTTAACCATAAGGTTTCTTTTATTGATGCATTATTTGTTTCCGCTTCAGCTTTCTCGGATACTGGATTAACGCCAGTTACAACAGCTGCTGCTTGAACGGAGTTTGGACAAGCCATTATCATTACTTTAATTTTTGTTGGAGGAATGGGATTCTTTGCTTTAAAGGTTTATATTTTTAACATTATTTTTGCACGTCCAATGTCAACATTTATTAGAAGTATTTTGAATGTCGAACGGGGTAGCACAAAAGTCGAATCAACTAAATCCTTAATTGCTATTTCAATTACAATTATGATGTGTTTCATGCTTGTTGGAACATTTTCATTAATGTTCTATTTCTACTATGTACAAGGAGATTATTCATATCAAAATGGTGCCATGAATAATCAAGGTATTAAATTTACTGATAATGATATGCAATATAGTCCATATCATAATTGAAATGATTCAATTAGATTTGCTATTTTCCATTCTGTTTCTGCAATTAATAATGCTGGATTTGATATTATGGGTTCTCATTCAATTGCGCCTTATTATTCAAGTTATTATATTCAATTTGTTTTATTATTCTTATTAGTATTAGGAGGAATTGGTTTCCCTGTTATTTATGATGTTTATATGTATACTAAAACAAAAATAAAAGGAGAGAAATTTAAGTTCTCCTTATTCACGAAATTATCCTGTATAACTTATTTAGCGGTTTCTGTAGTTGGTGTTTCCATAACTTTAATTTTAGAAATAACAGCTAAAAATCATTATATTTTTAATGACTCTGGACAAAAAGTTTTAGTTCAAACATTTTGAGGAAATAGTAATAATGGTAGTACACTTCAAAAAGTAATAGCAATTATTTTTAATACTATGTCAACCAGAAATGCCGGATTCGCAACAATGGATTTTCACAACTTTACCAATCAAACATTAATTATTCATTCAATCATGATGTTTATCGGTTCTGCCCCTAGTTCAACTGCTGGTGGAATTAGAACAACAACTTTTGCAATTATTGTTTTAGGATTCTGAAAATACCTACGAAATAAAAGTACGGTTCGTGCCTTTAACCGGAGAATACCACGAGAAACCGTCATGCAAGCATTTGCTGTTTTTGCAATCTCTGTAATCCTAGTGTTAATTGTCACAATGATCGTTGGAACTTCATTTGATGTTTCTGGTGGAAAAATACCATCAAGCAAATACAATTATGTCGATGTATTCTTTGAAGTAACATCTGCCTTTGGAACAACGGGATTATCAACGGGACTAACTTCAATGTTAAATAATGGATCAAAAATAGCAATTATTTTATTAATGTTTATTGGACAATTAGGAGTTTCTTCAACATTATTGGTTTGAGGAAATAAAAAACAACCTTCAAGACATTATAAATTCTTGCATGAAGATGTTGTTATTGGTTAGAGTGTATTTTGTGATATTGTTATAAAAATAAAATATAAGTGGTTAATAATTAAATTACATTTATAGTTATTAGCTTATATTATTATGTATAATTATTTCAAATTTAAGGATTATAAAATTGCAATTAATATCAAATAAAAACTTAATAAAATATTGTAAAGATTCAGATCTTGATTGAAAATCAGTGGTCGAAAAAGGGGTTCAACTCCTTGTCAATGAGGATATTGCGACTATTGAATTAAAACAAGCAATTATTGATGCAACTGCAGAATTTGGGCCTTACTATGTAATGATTCCTAATGTTGCTTTATTGCATGCGAAACCAAAAAGCTATTGCTTAAAAGTCGGATTATCAGTAATTTTGTTTGATAAACCAATTTTATTTGGAGATGGGGAGTTAAAAAAAGAAGCACGCTTAGTTTTTACTTTATCTTCTCCCAATGCGGTTGATCACATGTCTATTATTCGTAAATTTGGGGAAATTATGGGAAATCAAAAAAACATTGATGCAATTTTGAGTGCAAAAAATGAAACAGAATTAATTAATTTAATTCAACAAGGAGAATAAAATGAATAGAAAATTAAGAATAACAACAGTATGTGGAATGGGTCTTGGGTCATCATTACTAGTTGAAATGAATGCTAAAAAAATTATGGAAGCATTAAATATTGATGCTGAATTATCACATTTAAATATTGCAAGTTTTATGCAAGATGAGTGAGATTATGTAATTGTTGGTGAAGATATTGTTAATGTTATTACAGTTGATGAAAGTAAGTTAATAACCATTAGAAATATTGCATCTTATGATGAATTATTCGAAAAAGTTAAATTAAAACTTAACATAAAATAATTAGGAGTTTAAGATGTGGTTTTTAGAATTTATAGAACAAATGATAAGTGTTCCAGCTATTTTAATTGGTTTATTTACATTAATTGGTGCATTAATTCAAAAGAAAAGTTTTTCTGCAACTATAACATCAGTTTTTAAGGTAATGATAGGATTACTAATTTTCGCAGGTGGTGCTGGAGTAATTGTTCAATCGCTATCAACTTTTGGTCCTATATTTAATAGTTTGTTTGGAGTTAATGGAATATTACCCACGAATGAGGGTGTAGCTGGTGCAATGCAGGATGCAATTCCAACCGTTGTAACTGTTGCTTCCTTAATAATGATTTCTTCAATGATGACAAATTTATTACTTGCAGGAATTTCAAGGTTTAAATATGTCTTTCTTTCAGGACATATTATGTATTTCTTCTCATTAATGTTCGCAATAATATTTTATAAATCAGGAATGCATGTTGATAAAAATGCTGGTGACTTTGTTCTTGCGGTAGTAACTGGCGCGATGATTTTTGGTATTTATATGGTTCTTGAACCCGCTGCAGGACAAAGATTTATGAAGAATATTACTGGAACTAGTGATATTGCAATTGGTCATTCTGGAACTATTTTTGGATATGTAGTTTCTGGATTTATCGGTGAAGGTATTGGGAAAATTAGTAAAAAGAAAATCTTTAAAACTGAAGATATTAATTTTCCTAAAAATTTATATTTCTTAAGAAATACGATGGTCTCCGTCCCATTAACAATGATTATTTTTTATCTTGTTGCTTTTGTTCCAACAGGAATTATGCATGAACTTGGTGACTTAAAAGATAAGTATGATGCACATGGTCAAATAGCTGCTGGATTCCCAAATGCGGCTAAGGGCGCTGGTAAAGCAGTTAAAGATGCAATTGACGTTTTTGGTGGCAAGAACTGATTAGCAACGGCATTTATTCAAGCAATGACTTTTGCTGCTGGAATGGAAATAATTGTTTTTGGAGTTAGAACTTTCTTAGGAGAATTAATTCCTACATTTAAAGGTTTTTCTGATAAATTAATTAAAAATGTTAAACCCGCCGTCGATGTCCCTGTAGTATTCCCATATGCTCCTAATGCTGTTATGATTGGATTTATTTCTGCTTTTGGTGGAATGTTGATCGGTTTAATCATTACTATTATTCTTTCTAAGTTTTATGGAACTCCAATTATTCTTCCTTCAGTAATTAATGCATTCTTTGAGGGTGCAACAGCAGCTATATTCGGTAATTTAAAAGGCGGAATTAAAGGAGCTGTAATAGGCGCCATAGTTTTAGGAATAGTGGTAACATTTGTTCCATTAATTTATATTGTTGGTAATTGAAATACTAGAGGATTAGGTGTTCCTGAAGCTAACCTAATGGCTTGAGGAGATCCTGATTATCTAATTGGAGCGCTTGTCGGACTATTGTCATGAGCTGGTAAATGAGCGGTATTCTCAGTGGTTGCTGTCATATTCTCTGGATTATTAATTGATGGAGTATTTGCAAGAATTTACAAATGAGGGATCTACAATCCTAATTCTAAAAATAGAACTGGTTTGAAATTTGAGCAACTTAATCAGTCAAAAGAAGAACCTGTAGCTAAGGAAACTCCAAAGGTTACAACATAATCCATTATGGTTAGTACATTAATTTATGTTGTTATAGGATTACTAGCACTACTAAGTTTAATATTAATGATTTATCGAATTTTTTTTGATAAACATAGTAAAGCTGTGGGTAATAACTCTAAAAAGTATTTAAACTGATTTACTGATATTAGTATGGGATTTGGTGTAACAAGTTATTTCAATATCCTTTTAAAAAATAATCGTGTTAAATTAAAGTATATTCATGTTCCTGGAGCTATTCTTTTAGACTATAAAATCCTTATTTTTTCAAACTTTCTTAAAGTTAAATTTAATAAAAAAGATTTAGATTTTAAAATAAAAGAAAATAAAATATGAGCTGAAAAAAATAAAAAAAGACTTTCAAATATAGTAAATATTGAAAGTCTATTTAGAGCAAAAGCATTATTAAAAAAAGAAATGAAAATTGATATTGACATCATAGTTGTTACTAAGAATATTGAAAATGTATTATATAAAAAATCATTGACCATTTGTCCGATTCAACAAATTGGAAATCTACTTAATACTGAATCAATCAATGTTTCTAAGGAACAAATTGATAATTTTACAAAATACATGCATTCTAAAAATGTTCTTTACAAAGATCCCAAGAAGGAGAAAAATAAATAATGACTATTGAAGTTTTTAAATATAATTTAGATTTTCCATTACTATTATTTATTGTTGGATACTTCTCTTTTAATTTAGTATATTTTAGAATTTTAAAATATAACAATAATGGTTACTATTCGTCAAAGAAAACAGGGCATACTGCAAATGGATTTAGGATGGCAAATGAGTTTTTAAAATTAAAAACTAAAACACTAAAAGAAATTAAGACGGTTAAGCATAATAGTTTGTGATTTAATACAAAAAGACAAATTAATTTAGCAAGAAAATTCTCTTATCAAACAAATATGTATGCACAAGTTAACACATTATTTTCTATTCAATATTGTTTATTTAATTTTAAAAAATGGTGAATCACTACTTGTATTCAGCTATTTTTATCTTCTTATATGATTACATATATTGTTTTATCATTTATTTTTCCTGGCAACTACTATTTATATATTACTTTAGGTGGTTATTTCTTAGCAGTAATTATTTGTTCTTTAATAGAATTACCGATTTATAAAAAAACAAAACAAGAAGTAATTGAGTTTTTGAAATTAACATTTCCAAATGCTGACTTAAACGAAATGATAAAATCACTAGGATATAATGATTTTAATCCATGGGCAAGGAACTTTTTCGCTTTTTCTTTGACATGTCAAAGTTTATGAGGGTTTGTGTAAGGGTGTTTTATGACTAAGAAAGAAATGCAAGATTTTATTATTAAAAACTACCATTATAAAAAACAAGATCTTAATGGGTTGTTAGCTCGGGAATTAAAAGAAATTATTCAAAAAGAAACCGACAAAAGAGAAATCATTAAAAATAACCCAAACAGTTTTTGAGTTATCAAAGAACTGCCAACGCCTGAACTAGATAATGAGAAATCTAGAAAAAGCTATGCTTGATTAATTTTAGGAATATATATATCATTATTCCTTCTTTTTGGGATAATGATATGAGTAGGGTTAATATACTTACAATAAAAATAAAAAGGATTAAATATGAAGAAAATAAAACCATTTTTTGTAGAAAAAATTTGAGCAGGAGATAATATAAAATCTTATTTTGATAATGTACCAAATTCAATTGGAGAAGCATGAATTGTTTCTGGATATGAAGGTAGAGAATCAAAAATAGATGACATTCTTTTAACGGATTTTTATAGAGATAATAAATACTTATTAGGTAATCCACCTAGTGATAAATTCCCTATTTTAATCAAGTTATTAGATGCTGAAGACGATTTATCTGTTCAAGTTCACCCAGATAATAAGATAGCACAAGAACTTGAAAACTATCCTTTTGGTAAAGCGGAATCATGATACATTATTAAAACTAAAAGTAATAATACAATCCAAGCAGGAACACATGCATCTAATAAACAGGAACTTAAATCTTTAATTAATGCTAAAAATTGAGATAAAGTAGCTAAAAAATGAGATATTAAAGAAGGTGATTTTATTGATATATCAGCAGGAACAATTCATGCAGTAACTAAAGGCACATTGCTTTATGAACTACAACAATCTTCAGATATAACATATGATATTTATGATTATGATAGAATGGAAAATGGCAAAGCAAGAAGACCACTCTACTTAGATAAGGTTCTAAAATCTGTTAAATATAATAATATTGTTCGACCAAAACCAATTATGGACCAAAAAGATATCACTATTTTTCTTAATAATAAAATTTATGGTTTAGCAAAACTAACTACAAATGATGAAACATCATTCTCTATTCCAACAAACTATTTTGCAACCTTTACAAATTTAGGAGAGAATGATCTTGAAGTAAAAACAGTTAATTCTCAAATCAAATTAAAAAAAGGAGAAACTACTTTAATTTTTAATAATGAACTATCAATTAAAATTATTGGTAAAGGTTGAGGATTAGTTTCTTGAGCTAATTAAATTAAGCTTTTTGTCATGCTAATTGAACTCCACCAGGATATCAAGCTATATTATTATTTTCTTTTCCGCTATATCCATTTGGAAGTCTACTTGTTTTAAGCTGTCATTTTTCGCCTTTATATTCTACTCAATCACCAGGTTTATAACTTCCGGTTTTATCAAATGCTGGTGCAGTATCTGGAGCAACAAGAGCACTAGGCCCTGTCGCAAGGACAAGGTTATTTCTTAATTCTGGATGGTATTCAATAACTAATCTATTTGCAAAATCCATTAAAGTTGCATTCTGTTTTGAATATGCCCATTTTTCTCCGACTCAACGTTGAGCTAATGAAGTGTGAGCATTACCATTAAAAAGAGTAAAGTAATGTCCTAGAAATTGTGATTTTACACTATTCCCTGGGAATCTATTACCAATACTTAATCCTGTTATGCCCATTTCTGATAATTTACTATTTATTTTATTTGCAATATTAGTGGTAATTTCATCTTGTAATGTTAATTGTAAAGTATTAGTAATTCAGTTTAAAAAACCATTAAGTTTAACTGATGACTCATCATTCCAAAATTCTGGATGTTTTTCTAAAATAGATAAATCCTTTGCGGCATAACTCTTTGCTATTGTCAAATGAGAAGCATAAGCTTTGGCAAAACTCATTTCTGCACCCGCTTCTCTAAATACGACAGGAATAAATGGAGTTGATAGTTTCTCTCCTTCAGACATACCAATTAAGTTATGCAATTTATAGTTATTAGGTGGTCTAAATCCTTTCTCAAAAATACTATTAATTAAATCTTCAAGTCTTAAGGGTGTGTAATATTGTTCAGCATCAGCTTTACCATTTCTAACACCAGCTGTATAGAATTTAGCTACTCATGCAGTTCCACGTTCAACATCAATACCTCATGAATGAGCTTGCATTTCACTTTTTGTTGGTGGAAGGTTAATTTTAACACCAAGTAATTGTGATAACGATTGCAATGTTCTGGTTGTTACTTGAGTGCTTGGACCAGAAAATCCTCCAATTTGTTTTAAGTAATAGTAAATATAATTTGCAAATTTTTCTTGATCTTCACGGTGTTGAATTTGCATTTCCCCTATTCTAAACAAGTCTTGTTCTGTAATAACACCACTTTTTTGTTCACTTTTAAAATGTTCAAATACCCTATCTTCAAGATTAAACTCTCCATGGGATTTTAATTTTGCAAATATTTTTGAAAACGCTCAATCTCCACCTATATCAATTCCCGCATGATGTGCAGAGGCGTGTTCAACATGTTGTCCACCAGGAGAAGAATGATCACGTGTTATTGATCAAAATCCAAGTCATCCAATTGGGTGGCTAGGATCATTAGCGAAATCAACTACTTTTTGAGCATCGGCTAATGTAAAGATTTCTCCAGGACTATCATTTTGACCAATCATTGGTGTAATTCCAATCATGTTTCAAATTTTTTCATCTGGTAAATCATATACTTTTTTTAATTGTTGGAATAACCCTTTTGCACCATCAATTGCATCTTGACCCATATTGGTGTCAGGATGTCCGTAGTCCATCATCATTAAGTTAATTATATCTACTGGTGCATGAGCATCAGTGAATTGTTTGAAAACTGGGAAACTATTAACATTAGATTTAACTAATCCCGAAGGCATTGCAGCTAATGTTAGAGAGATAATTAAATCATTATATTTTGGATCTTTTTTCATTATTTTTAAAGCATTAATCCTTAAAGCATTTGTTATTTTAGTTTCTGCACCTTCAATATCTATATCAAGACGTTTAATTTTAAAGGTATCAACAAGTGCCATATATCTTTGAGCAAGTTGTTGCGCAGTCATTCCAATTTTAGCTCCTTGAACTGCCATGGTATTTCCACCAATTCCACCAATTGAAAATATAGGCTCCCCACCACTATCTCTAATTTGGTTTATGATTTGAATTCTACCAGCAAGATTAATTGGAGTGGATGTTCCTCAAACAGGATTTCCATTACCATCTCCATTAATAAAAGCAAGTGTCATATGTTTTAAATTAGTTGCTCTATCAAATGTACTAATACCTTCAACATCTGCGAAGGGTGAAGCTAATTGACGTTCATTAATAGGGTTTGGATCATGAATAGATTCAGCTAATCCAGCTGGTGGAACTCAATCAACAACTCCTTCAGATTCATTTACTGTAGCGCTTCTTTTAATTACACGAGCAACAATTTCTCTTAAATTAGATGGTTGTCAAGGATAATGATTAAAGTCTGCCTTTACAAGAGGATTCGATTTTGAAGTAAACCATTTAACTTTAAATAACTTTCCAACTGATTCCCCAGGTTTAATTGCAAAAACTATTTGACCTTTTTCAGTATAGTTTTCTCCTGGTTTAAATGTAGGAATATCAATATTTAAAAATGTAGTAAGTAGTTTAATTTTTTCTACTGTTAAAGTTCCATCACTAATTTGATGTTCATCCAATCATTCGTTTAATTGGCTAGCTGTAATATCAAATTGCTGACTAGCCTTTGCAACAAATTTTGATAAAACTAGTTTATCTACTTTGGTAACTTGTACCCTAAAGGTAATTTCACTTTCTGATAAACCAGAAAAATAAGATGAATCCATTTTGATATTAATTATCCCTGTTGAAGTTATTTCTCTAGATGTTGATGGTGTAAATGTAATTCCATTAGGAATACGTTTATCTGATAATTGCAATAAGTTTAACCAGTTTACATTATTCATATCAAAATTCTTACCAACAGTAATTTGTTTTTTAGAAGAACTTTTAATTAACCGAGCTAAATCTCCTTTTGAAAAAAATCCAGATATGGTGGTAGGGTGATATGCAGATAAATCGGTAACAAGCGCTTTACCATGAATTATTTTTTTAACAACAAAACTTACACTTGCATCATCGTCATTTTTTGTTCACTTAAGCATAAAGTCATATCCATTAATTTCAACATTTATAGGTAATAACGCCATACTTGGTAATTTATTTTTTTGAATCATTTGTTCAACTCTTGTTTTTAAATGGTCATTAGTTGGTGCTCCAACAATTTGAATAGCTTGAACATGAACGTTAAATGTACGATCAGCAATAGGAATGGTTGAAGTATCAGCATTACGATAATTTATTGTAATTGTTACATCTCCATTTAATGAATTAGCAGTTGGCTCTTTTGCTCATGAAGTAAGTAATTCCACATTGTTATATTTTTCATTTGTAAGATTTAAAAAGTTTTTAAAATCCAATGAACCAAGTGGAGTTCCTAATATTATTTTTGAAGAAATAATTGCATCCTTTTTACTATTCATAATTTCAGAAATTATTTGTTTAGCATCATTTACTTCAAGCTTTTGAGATTCAACATGTGAAACTGGTGTAAATACTTGTTGACTTGATTGTGTTGTACCTGATTGTACTGGTGTTGATATTATTCGAGCATGCTCTTGATTAAATTCATCTAATGATGTTGCATAATTATAATATATGCTTCCATTTGTTGAACATAATGGTTTATTGTCTTTAATCAATGTTGCAATATACTCAATTTTTGCATTAGTAGAACCACTTTCTGGTGCAACAAAGTTTTTAATTGTAAAACTTACTTGATAATCATTTAAGTCGGTGGTGGTTGTAATATGAATATCACTTTTTTGTGGAATGCTTACAAAGTGATTTTGAATTCCATTAATATTAACTAATATATGTTTAAGTACATCATTTAGCTTTTTATTAGCAATATTTGTTGTTTTAGAAGCAGTTGTAGTTGGCAATTTACCAAATTCACTTGTAGGTTTTTTGTGATCCGTATCTTTGTGACTATTGTCATGATCTCCTTCTACAAGTGCACCACATGAAATGGTTAATCCTACAATCGATGCCACAGATGCTGTAGCTGCAACGGTTGTTGCAAGTAGCTTTTTTTTCATAATATCTCCTTATTTTTAATGATATATTATTTATAAATATAAAGAATTTTAAAATTATTAATATTATTTTTTTTGAATTTATGGTTTATTTTTATATGTAATTAATTAATAATAATAAAATGTTTTTAATTTAATTTATTAATATTTTAAAAATAAGAATAATTTCTTTCTACCACTATTTTTTTAACTTTTAATACTTTCTTAAAAATAACCATTTTTTACTTATAAATAAGATTATAATTATTTTGTATTTAATATTCTTATTAGATATAAATATATTTATTTTTAATAATAAGATTCAATACATAAAATTAATAAAAAAAGGAAAATTATGAAAACAAAAACTAACAATGGTTTTGTCGAAAAAATAAGATTTCTTTTATTTAAGAATTTAAAGTGAAAACATATATTACCAATTATGGTATTAGGTCTTGTAGACATGTTGATGCTTTTAGGTCCTTTATATTTAAGAAACGTTTTTCCAAATCCACAAAGATTTTTAGGAATTGACCGTAGTCAGTTCGATCAAATGACAGCTATATGAGGTTATGCTGCTGTTATTTGTTACTTACCTAGTGGTTGACTTGCTGATAAATTTAGCAATAAAAAACTAGTTATTATTTCTGCATGTCTAACTGCAGTGCTTTTAGGTTGATGAACTTCAATCCCTAAAACAACAGCTGGTAATCCAGGTGCAGCAATGACACAATTAGGAATGATTTATGCATTATGAGGAATCTCAACAACATTAACATTTTGAGCTCCTGTTTGACGTTTGTTATCTCAACAAGTGTCTCCTGATGACCAAGGAACAGCTTATGGTCTTCAAGGTTCATTTAATGGTATCTTTGGAGTATTATTTGTAACAGTTATTGGTTATTTTTTACTAAAATTTAATCCAAGTTTTACTGAAACTAAAGGATTTTACATTTTCGGATCTATGGCAGCATTCGGACTATTAATTGGTGCTATTGGTGTTTGATTCTTTGCGGTTGAACAACCAATAAAAACTGATAAAGAATCCCGGTTTAGTTGAGCGAAATTATGGGCCATTTTAAAATCTGGCCGGATTTGATTAGCGGCTTTATTGGTAAATGGAATTTACTTTATGCAACATGAACTAGCATATTTAGTTCCATACATGGGTAATATTATTGGTGTATCAGCACTATTTACAATATTAGTCGCTGGTGGACGAACATATGCAGCGAGAGTAGTTATTTCTCAACCTGTTGGAAGAATAGGTGATAAGTCTAAGTCATTTATTTTAATATTAGTTATTGGACTAACTGCAGCTATTGGGTTAATCCTATTAATTTGATTATTACCAGGAATAGGTGGCAACTTCTTGAGTAATCATGGTGGAGCTCATGAGGGTTGATTTGTAGGCCCTGATGGTAAAACTATGGTTCATGGTTGAGTTCAAGATCCTAGTGGTGCAACAAAATGATTGATTTTTGTACAAGTTGTTGTTGCAATAACCATCATCATGCTTGGTGTATTAACATGAATATTGGTTACATTAAGATTTGCAATGGTATCAGAATTACCTACACCTAAAAATTCTTATGGAACAGTTATTGGATTTATTTCATTAATTGCTTTCTCATCAAACGGTTGGTTTAATCAACTAGCATCATATATTGATGGAAAAAATAAAATGTTTATTTTACCTCCAGGCGCAACAAAAGGTGTAGAAGTAACAAACCAACATGGTAGTGATATTATTATTGCGATTTTAATTGGTGTTGCTGGAGTCGGTTTAATAGCTGGTTGAGTATTATACTTATGAACTAAAAAAGCTAATAAAAATAAAGCAAAATTTGAAAGAAAGTTAAATAATTAATATGAAACAATTAATACAAGGGCATAGAGGTTCAAGTGGTGTTGCTCCAGAAAATACAAGATTAGCATTTGCAACAGCTGCTTTATTTGGGTTTGATGGTGTAGAGTTTGATGTTCACCTTAGTAAAGATGGCGAATTGGTAATTTGTCATGATGAAACTATTGATCGTACATCTGATAAAACTGGCTATATCAAAGATTTAACATTAGCGGAATTAAGAGAAGCAAACTTTGCTGCTAAACATGAACTTAAATGTTTAAAAAAAGAAACAATCATGACTTTAGATGAATTCTTTATCGAATTTCAAGATAAATTTAAAGTAATAAATATTGAATTAAAAACAGATAATATTCATTATAAGGGGATTGAACAAGCTGCTTATGATGTTGTTAAGAAATATAATGCTATTGACCAGGTTATGTTTTCTGCATTTAATTACGAATCAATTAGAATAATTTACAAAATTGATCCTAACGTAACAATTGGGTTCTTATGAGAATCTCAAGAACAATGAAACAAAATTGATAATGAAGAAATTAAAAAACATTGTAAATACTTACATCCAATGTGATCTCTTTATATGGATAATAAAGAAGAATATGAATCTCTAGGATTGATGTTTAATTGTTGAACAGTTCGTGAAAGATCAATGCACGAAGAAATGAAAAAAAATCATAAAGTTTATTGTCAAATATCAAATTTTATGTGATAAATAAAAGAACTTAAAATGAAAAAACCAAATATAAATAATTATAAAAGCTTTTTCTTTGATTTAGATGGAACTCTTTATTTAGGTAAAAAAATAATTAAAGGAGCCGATAAGTTTATTGAATTGCTAAATAAAAACAATAAAAATGTCTACGCATTAACTAATAACTGTATTGCTCATAAAGAAGAATACTATGAAAAACTACAAGGATTAGGAATTAATATCAAAAAAGAAAACGTTCTTAATTCAACAAAAACAGTGGTTGATTGAATTAAACATAGTGAATACAATACTTCAAAGGTATATGTTCATGGTACAGAAAGCATGTTGAGACAAATGAGGGAAGCAGGAATAAACATTGTTTCTGATTCAGAAGGATCAGAGTTAATTGTAATTGGAAATAAAACTGATTGTACATGAGATACATTAACAAATACATCTATAACAATCCAAAAAGGAATACCATATATTGTTGCAAACTCAGATTGAAGATTACCATTAGGTGACAACCTATATGGAGTTGATACAGGATCAACAGCAAAGTTAATTGAAACAGTTAGCAATATTGAGCCTTTATCTATTTTAGGGAAAACCCATCCTGGTGTTTTAGATCAATATGTCGATGGCAAGTCAATTTATTTTGGTGATCGCGTTTATACAGATATGAAATGTGCGCAAATCGCTGGAATTAGTGGCTGCTTAGTATTGAGTGGGGAAGGAACAATGGAAGATTATAATAAAAACAAAGATAATGTTACTTATGTAATAAACTCTATTGCTGATTTGGTGGATTCATAATGAAAAAACCAAATATTAATGAATATAATACCTTCCTTTTTGATTTGGATGGAACTATTTATTATGAAGGTAAATTAATTAAAGGTGCTGACATCTTAATTAAAAACCTAATAAAATTAAAAAAAGAAATTTACGTAATCACTAATAACTGTCTTGATTCAAAAAAACTCTATCAAAAGAAATTAGAAAAAATTGGTATTAATTTACCATTAGAAAGAATTATTAATGCAACTCAGCTAACAATCAACTGAATTTTAAAGTCAAAATATAAAGATAAAACTATTTTTGTTCATGGCTCAAATGATATGAAAGCTGAAATGAAAGCTTCTGGATTAAATTTAAGTGACGATTTCGAAAATGTAGAATTAGTTGTGGTTGGTAATAAACTAGATACTACATGGCAGAAGTTAACAAATACTGCAATAGCTGTTCAAAAAGGCGCTGAGTTTATAGTATCTGCATCTGACTTAAAACTAATTCTGTCAAAAGGGATTTTTGGTGTTGATACAGGTACAATCGGAAAATTAATTGCTGATGTTGCAGCTAAAGAACCAATTGCTATATTAGGAAAAGAGCATCCTGGTGCTATCGATAAATATATATCTGGAAAAACAATTATTTTCGGTGATCGTTTATACACTGATATGAAATGTGCAAAGATTGCTGGAATTAGTGGTTGCTTAGTATTAAGTGGTGCAACAAGTTATGAAGAATATTTAAATAATGAAGATCAAGTAACGTATTGCATCGATTCATTAAATGATATTGCTTAAGAACTAAATAATTTATTCACAAGAGATAATCAAGACTATTTTTAGTTTTGATTATTTTTTTAGTTAAATTCAATGTTGAAATAACATAATAGGTATTTAACAATAATAACTTTTTAATGTTCTATAATAATAAAAATAAAGGAGATTTTATGAAAGGTAAATTAATTACATGTGCTATTTTTTCAGTAGGATCTGGAATCGGATTCCTTCTTTTAATGGTGTCTGCATTTGCAGGTATTGGCACTAATGTTGCTGGAAGTGCTTCTAAAGGATCAGATATTGCATTTGGTGGAGGAGCTATTTTTGGATTTATTTTAATTATTGTTTCTGGGCTTGTTTCATTAATTGTGGGCATCTTAGTTTTAACTAGTTTAGACAAAATGCCAACACAACATCGTAGTATTGCAATGGCGACTGGAGTACTTGCTATTCTTGGTGGGCTATTTCTTGTTAACTTTATTGTAGGATTAATTGCAGCAAGTAAAGCAAACGACGCTTCACAACAAGATATGCTTAATCAACAATATTTAGATAAAAATTCAAACAATAATCAAAATTCAAATAATAATTAAAATAAATAATTGATTTATAAATGATAATTAAGACTATTTTTAGTTTTGATTATTTTTTTTAAGCAAGTTCAATCTTAAAGTAGCATATTAAGTATTTAATAATAATAACTTTTTAATATTCTATAATAGTGAAACAAAGGAGATTTTATGAAAAATAAATTAATGGCCTGCGCTATTATTTCAATAGGTACAGCAATTGGGTACTTTCTTTTATTTGTATCTATGATATCAGCTGGAGCAGCTGTTGCTGATGCAAGCTCAACAGGAGGAAATTACAATCATTCAATGTTTGCTTCAGGAAACGCTTTAGTTATGGGGTGAATCTTACTTTTTACTTGTGGAATTGCATCACTTGTTATGGGTATTTTGGTTTTAACAAGTTTAAATGATATGCCCATGCAACACCGTGGTATTGCAATGGCAACCGGAATACTTGCTATTATTGGATTAGGAATTGTTACTGTAATTGTTGGTTTAATTGCTGCATCTAAAGTTAATGAACCTTCAATACAAGATATGCTTAATCAACAACATTTAGAACAAAACTCAAATAACGATCAAAATAAATAATTTATTAATGAGTAATACCATAATAAGTTTTATAATATATAGCACAAAGGGGATTTTATGCAAGGTAAATTAAGAACTTGTGCAATTATGTCTTTAATTGTATTAACTGGATTAATAATAATTATAATTGTAGCATTGATGACTGCTGAAGATGTAGAGAACGGGGAGTCAATTGGCTCAGCTATATATTTCTTAGGATTAGGAGCAATTCTAGTTATTTCAAGTTGAATAACATCAATTGTTATAGGAATAATGATAATGAGGAATTTGCACGATATGCCGACTGAGCATCATACTATTGCAACATTCACAGCAATCTTGGCTATTTTTGGTGGATTAGGAGTAACTAATTTCATTGTTGGAATGCTTGCTGCTAAAAGAGCAGTAGAAATCTCAGAATAATAATTTAAAGAAAATCACTAATAAAATTCATAACAATAAAGAAAAATATTTTTTATTGTTATTTTTATATTATATAATTTGAAATAAAGGGGTGAGTAATGAAAATTAAGTTAATTATAAATGGAGTTGCCGGATTATTGGCCGGAATCGGTCTAATTATGTTGTTGGCAGTTTTGGTAAAATATTATCCAAAAGAAGTAACGGATGCAACTAAAAAGGTATTTCAAGATCAATTTAAAGATGATGCAATGGCAGTTATTGCAATGCCATTAGTACTGATTGCATATATTGTTTCTTTAGTAACGGGGATTATGACTTTAATGACTGTTAAAGATGCTCCTTCGAATATAAAAACACTTTCTAAAATCTCAGGAATTGTAGCTATTCTTGGTGGACTTATAGTAGTTAATCCTATTATTTCTGTTTTAGGTGTTTTAAAAATGAATAACTCTTCAGGTTACGACGAAAGATAGGTTAAGTTTATGACTTTATTTGTAACAATGTTTATTGTGTGAATCACAATTGCTCTTGTTGCTGGTGCTGTTGAATTACATACTCAACAACAATTTGGGTTTGCAATTGCAATTGCTAGTGCAGGAGCTATTATTGCGCATGCATCCGCTCCTAGAGAAATGGATTATATTTGAATTGAAATCTTAACATTTGTAATGATTTGAGCTTTCTTATGAACACTTTTAGCTGTATTTGGAAGTAAGATAAGAAATAATATTCATGATTCTGATGATGGTTTCCTATCTTATATTGGAAGAACTGTTGTTGCTAGTGATGGTAATGAAAATCAATATGGTCATTTAAAAATTAACGATAAAGTATTTAGGTTCACATCTAAAGATAACATCTTAAAAAATGATAAAATAAAGATTATTGATATTAAAGGGGTTACCTTTAATGTTGAGAAAATAATTAAATAGATTTTTTAAGGGGTAAATATGTTAGTTATAGGAATAGTGGCGGGTATATTCGCTTTTCTTTTTGTCATTTTTTTGATGTCAGGAATTAAAATTGTTTCACAAACAGATGTGATGATTGTTGAAAGATTAGGATCATTCAAAAAAATACTAAAGAATGGTATTAACTGAGTAACACCCTTTTTAGATAGAATTATTTTAAAAGAAAGTTTAAAAGAAAAAGTAATTGACTTTCCTGAACAAAATGTTATTACAAAAGATAATGTTACTATGAAGATTGATACAGTTGTTTATATGCAAATCACCGATCCAAAGTTATTTGCTTATGGAGTTAATGATACTTTAGCAGCTATTGAAAACTTAACCGCAACTACATTGCGTAATTTAATTGGAGATTTAGAGTTAGATCAAACATTAACTTCTCGTGAAACAATTAATGAGAATCTAAGAAAAATCTTAGATGATGCAACAGATGCTTGAGGTGTGAAAATATTAAGAGTTGAATTAAAAAATATTGTTCCACCAATTGGAATTCAAAATGCAATGGAAAAACAAATGCGTGCTGAACGTGGTAAAAGAGCCGCTATTCTTGATGCTCAAGGTAGAAAAGCTGCTAATATTTTAGTTGCAGAAGGGTTCAAAACATCAGCAATTTTAAAGGCTGAAGGTGTTAAAAGAAGTACGATTCTAGAAGCAGAAGGAACAAGAGAAGCGATTAACTTAATTAACTCTTCTGCTCCAACAAGGGAAGCATTAGTTATTAAAGGATATGACGCATTAATGGAAGTGTCAAAAGGGCAATCAACAACAATTTTATTACCATCAGAATTAACATCAGTTGCTTCTATGGCTGCAACATTTGCAACAATCCAAAAAAAGGGTTCAACAAAAGCTAGCGTGATCAATAAAAAGGTTTCACAAAGTAAATTTGATAGCATCCTTAATAAAACAATCAATAAATAAGTTTTATTAAAAAAAGTATACTTCCTATAAAATTATTAGGTAATTTTTATATAGGCACAAATATTTGGTATATAATGAAAAAGCATTTTCATGGTACACGTGATAAAAGTATGCCGACATAGCTCAGTAGGTAGAGCACCTGGCTGTTAACCAGATGGTCACAGGTTCGAGTCCTGTTGTCGGCGCCATGGCCCGTTGGTGAAGCGGTTAACACACATGGTTTTCATCCATGCATTCACGGGTTCGAGTCCCGTACGGGTCACCAAAATGGAATATTAGCTCAGTTGGGAGAGCATCGGTCTTACAAACCGGAGGTCACAGGTTCGAGCCCTGTATATTCCACCATCGCCGTTTTAGCTCAGCAGGCAGAGCAACTGACTTGTAATCAGTAGGTCGTAGGTTCGATTCCTATAAACGGCACCATATGCGCCCTTAGCTCAGCTGGTAGAGCAAATGGCTTTTAACCATTGGGTCAGAAGTTCGAATCTTCTAGGGCGCACCAATGTTGGCTTAGACACCAGAAGTTGCGCAAGTGGTGGAATTGGTATACACGCTAGTCTTAGGAACTAGTGCTTCGGCATAAGGGTTCGAGTCCCTTCTTGCGCACCAATCATTCACAAAAATGACCATAAAAATATAGAACTCAAATGCGAGTTCTTTTTTTTGACTATTTTATGTTATGGACAGCAAACATCAATAGTAATAACTCCATGTTTTTAGAATAGAAGACTATACATAAAAAGTAATTAGTTACTATTAATATCAAGAATAGAAATAAGTTTTACGCCTTTTTCTATTTTATTTTTTTTACCTCAAACAAGTTTTTTATCTGATTTTATTTTAAACAGTATTTCAATATCACTCATATTAATATTATCTATATATTTAAACTCATGTAATGTTTTGAAACTTCCATCAACATTTAAAGTAACAAAGTCTATTTCTTTATTGGTATTTGAATCTTTTAAGTAGAAGATTTCCTTAAAGGAAGACCCCTTAGTAAAGACTCAGTGAAGTCAATACGATTCAATAATGTGACCTTTAAATTTATTATCTAAATCATAGAACTTCTTTTTTAATAATCAGATATGAATATGAGGGTTAATAAAAATTTTATATTTTTTCTTTTTAGGTAAAATTCCTCTTTCATCAACCTTATATATTTTTTTAATAATGTTTGTTAAAACTAATATTTCTATATATTTCCTCACTGTAGGAATGGAGATATCAACCTTTTTACTTAAATTTGTTTCATTAACTTCTCCTGAAGATAAACTAGCCAATTCATTTAAAAACCTTGCAAGCAAAATGGTATCTAGTTGAGGAAAAGCAATTGGAATATCATCAATTAAAATAGGTTTTAATGTTTCGTTAAGAGCTTTTAATGGATCAAACTCATCATTCATATACTCAGGAAATCCTCTTCCAAAGAAATCCTCAAAATTAGTAAAGTTTTTTTCTTTCTTAGTCAACTCTATGTATTCATCAAAACTTCAAGTATCAAGATATAATCGTCTTGTTCTATCTACCCCCATTTCCTTTCCTGATAAAATCATTGATGACGACCCTGTAACTACAATATTGCAAATATCTTTACAAACATAGCGATCATAAAAGTTCTTAATCATAATATCTCATCCATTACGAGATTGTACCTCGTCAAATAATAATAAGCCACCATTTTTACACTCTCCATTTAAGTAATTGAAAAAATCAATATCTTTCATAAGCTTTAAATCAAAAGAATCTCAATCTATTATTCTTGCATTTTTATATTTTCTTTCAGCCTTAAGTTGTTCCAAGATGGTAGTTTTACCAATCCGTCTTAATCCAATAATAACAGGTATTTTTTTTGCATCAATAGTTTCAACAACCCTTTTGTAAATAGTTCTTTTTATCATAATATTCCTTTTTATTTCTTAAATTATAACACAATCATAAAGGGGTGTTTATAATTATCATAAAGGGGTGTTTATGATTTAAAAATATTAGAAAAAATAATGCATTAAATACGTAAATTTAAATAATATTTTTGATAAATAATTACTTTAAAATCTAACTTTTATATAAGAATACATTTTTGTAAAAAAAGTGTAAAGTATTTTAAAAATGTATAATATGTACAAACAAAAAGAGGAACATGAAATTAAAAAACAAGAAAGGTAAATTACTTATTTTAAATAAGCTATCTACAATTAAAGAAAAAATAAAGACTTTAAAAGAACTTCAATTGATCAATTCGACAAAAGAAATACACAATATTTTTAATTCGCTTATTGCATCAGAAACATTTTCTACACTTTTTATAGAAGGGCATATATTATCGAGAAGATTGATTAGAAAAACATTTTCTATTAATACAGTAAATTCAAGAGATATTAATGTTGGGATCATAAACAACTTTAAACAAGCTTATATCTATTCTTCTAAACCAAAGAAATTCTCAGTTTCTAATCTATTTACTTTGTACTCTCTAATTTCAGAAGATTCAATAGATAAAGATAGTAAGTTAAATGATGGAGATATGTATAGACAAGAAGATGTTTTTATATCTTCAAATCAACTAGGAGGAGAATTTAAAGGATTTAATCCAAACGATATTCATGACGCTCTTAATGATTTGTGTGCATATCTTAACGATTCTGAAGAAGATATTTATTTAAAAGCAGTTATCGGACATTTTTACTTTGAATTAATTCATCCATATTACGACTTTAACGGTAGAACTGGTAGGTTTATTCCGATGTGGTTGTTTGCTAATAGCAATAAGCTAGAAGATATGATGTATTTTTCAACTGCAATTGGTAACTATAAAGATCAGTATTTAGCATTGTTTAATAAATATATCAACCATCGCACCCTAGAAGTTGATTTAGATCGTATTGTAATTGGATTCATAGATTTATTAATCCTTAATCAACGTCAGTATATATGAATTAAAAAGTTAGAATTAAAATATTTAAACAAAACAAATAAATCTTTTTCTATTATTCAAAAAGATTTTATTTGAAAGCTAATGATTAAAATACAAATTTCACATTCAGAAAATGGTTGATATAGAATGGATAAGGTAGATAAAAACTATATTGAATTAGATTTAACAAGTCAATTATTTTCTAATGAAACAAGAAAACTTGAAAAATTCAATATTATTAAAATATCTAATGATTTAAACAGAAAATATAAACTGCTAAATTATAAATTATTTTAGTTCGTTAGTTATATAGGCTATAAAATCTTTTGTTTCTTTCTCAGGCATTTTAACTATACCAGCAAGCATAGAAAATGCTGGAACTCCTTTAGCTGTCATTGCAGTACCTATTGCTATAGCTGATGTTTTATCAACAGTAATTTTATATTTACCTATCCCAATTTCTTTTCCTATGGCCTTTTCTTCACCATCTTTCTTAACTGCGTCAAAAAAATCTTTAGGTTTATAGACTTTATCTCCTCAAGTTAAATCATACTTACTACTATCAGATTCTCCACAAGCAACTACTGTTAAACACGGTACGACCGCTACTGCCACTGCTCCTAAAGAAAAAACTAATTTTTTCATTTTCATATACACCTCTTCTATTTTTATTGTATATTGTTTTTTAATATATGAAACACGATAAGTTTTTTAATGGATATTATCGTCTGTTTTAATATTCTTAATATAAATTAAAAACTAAGGGAAACTCTATTATTTAATATAAAAATGTTTTATTTTTTAGTGAATAAAAATAATTAATATATTTTAATAATGCTCCCATATGAGCACAATTTCAAAAAAGTCAATAGGGCAATGATATAATGCTTATATTGAAAAGGACTTCTATGGGATTAATAATTACAAAAATTAAGAAAAAAGGAAATAAGCCAAGTGATATAACTCATTTCCAAACAGAGTATGGAACAGTTTTTTCTAAAGAACTAATGTCTAAAAAACTTTGTTGTGGTGGAAATTACGATGTTAATAGTGATTACTATGAAG